>CAEFZP010001137.1:2500-178744 GCA_903064625.1 Mallotus villosus | reverse complement strand
CAATTTCATTGGCTTTATAATTTACAGCTGGTGTTTTTTTTGTCGTTGAAGTTTTGTCATTGGAACAAGGGGTAGGTTTGCCTGGGTCGGAGGGGACAAGTCACGACAAAGTTGGGAAGGAAAGACACAATGTCCCCACCCAATATTTGTTAATTTCCGAAGAAAAAAAAATGCCAAAGAATTAGCAAAAACTCATCGTATTATTTTATCTTTATATGTTCGTTCGCCAGAAAAGTGAGGGAAAATACATTTCCAATTTAACAATAGTCCTCGAGCCTGCTAGATCATGTCGTATTTAAGTTATTGGCTCGTGACTGCAGAAAGAGAGGGCGGTTGGCAGTAGGCTAGGAAATAATTAAAGACTCATATTAGTATTTCGTTGGTTTTAGGATTTATGTTTTTGACCATTTTGTGTTTATAGATAGGAAAATGTCACCCAAAAGAAGAGGATATCATAATTTTTTTTCACCACCAGTAAGGTAGCTATCAAGAAGGTGTTGTGTTTAGTAAACTAGGTTGCTAGGAAAACTATCACACACAGTGGCAAACCTGCTAGCCTTACATCGACCCATTCTCATGGGGTTATTAAATGTTTGTTGAAAGTTGTTAGTGTAGTAGGTTAGATAATGTAACTTTTACTTGTATTAAATCTCTAGGGTTGCATTTTTCTACCAGGTGTTGCAGCAGCTGGGTCTTGTTGAAGCCAGAAGGATAAGCTAAGCTTAGTTTTGGGGGTGCTGGTTTTGCCTAGTACAGCATGGCTAGCAACTCAAAAGTGTGATTAGTCTGGTAATAATTAGCCTATCCCTTGGATTAGAAATGCCTATCCTGTAATCTCGACCAATGTCATCAGTCAACTAAGCATGGTTTAGTGTCTATATAATTGCTGAATTACTGTTCAGGAAAAAAGCACCCTGAAGCTACAGATGAGAGCATTTTGGTGATGAACAGCTCAGGTGTTTCAGGTGAGAAGTTTGAATTGTTCATTGAGTTAAAGATGGCATTAATTGAAGTTTTTTATTGGATGTTTAGACAATGGTTATAGTGTGAATGTTATATTCAGACTTAGGTAAAAAATGTGCGATTTAAATTGGTATGCAATGTATGCATCATATATGATTTAATTGTCAGAAGTCCAGTACAAAGATATAGGCCTTGTACAGCTCCATAAACCTGAACCAATTACCTACAGATAAAAAAATAAAAAATCTGAACAAACAATGCCCCCATTACCAAAGCTCCGACCAAACCTACGCCTTGGTAAAGTAATAATGAGATGGATGAGCATCATATTATTCTGAAGGCTAAAGGCCAATTTATACTTATGTCGACAGACCCACTTTGAAAAGTTCGCCGAAAAACGAAAACAAAAAAGTGTCGCTCAGTGCCGCATTTATACTTCGGCAAACCGTCGCCCTGCCATGATCAATGTTCGCGGACACTGGACGTTCTGACATAAGCAAGACGATGTTCAAACGCAATTGTGTTGAAAACGGCAGACAGGAGAGGCATTTTTTATATAAGAACTTGGTGAAGGATATTTTCTTCGCTTGCTCCGCCAATCTTTCCCCCATCAAAACATCTGTTTTTTATATGCGTTTATGACTGTTGGAAATCAGCTGTAGAAAACAGCCTGTTGACGCTAGCTTTGAAAATTCACAACAATAGGTGCGTTCGGACATGACCTAGCTTCAGCAGCGCTGCAGTCCGCTGCAGGACGGTCTGACTTGAAACCGTGAATTCTGGTTCGACTTTTTGTCACAGAATTGACGATGGCGCCCTGCACACTTTGAGGCGGAGGTTAGGTCACTGTGAAGTTAGCCATAAAGTACCGTGAAGATTCGATTCGAGAACAGCCCGGCTGTGTAGACGAGCGCATTTCGCAAGAGCAACTGCAAGGCTTCAAATGACGACACCGCTATTTCATTGATTGGCCAGACTCCCCCAGACAACTTTGACGCTTGTTTTGGTAATTATACTGACACCTGCAGTTTTGCCAATGCCTCAAAATCGGACCAAACAATTTGCTTGACTAAACATCTTGTTGAAGAGTAAGGGTTTGGGCACTATTCTACTAACGGAAGACTTTAAGGTTTAATTATACATAAAGTAACGTTAAGCAAACAGCGCTTGATCGGCCAGACTGACAATCACACTACAGAACAAACAACGAGAATGCTGGAAGTGTCACATCCACTTCACAGAGCCGTTGTCAACTCCTCCCCGATGCAAGCGGCTACTCTCGCACGGTCGTGTTTGCAATGCGCAGAAGCAGTCAATGTCCGAACCGCACAGCCTAATGACCAATCGCGTGAGGTTTATTAGCCCACAAATCACACTTTGCGCGAACTATGTGCGACATCAGCGCCAGTAGAAATGTCTCCTATTGTACGGCGGGACAATTCCAAGCGGACGGTTTATTTACTTAAAGTGGTCGACCCGCTGATGTCATTTCTGTCCGAGCGCCCTTTTGACAGTGTCGCGCGACCCCCACCTAAGTATTACATGGGTCTTCTTTAACAAACCCCCACGCCAGAGAATCCTCAGAAACAGAAGACACCAAACACTGCCATGCAGGACGCCACCACTAAGGGCCGGTGTCTCGCCTCTTCGAACACTGCCCTTTACTGCGTCAGAAGTGGAACATCCATCAAAATCCTCAGTCACAGACCACTGGTCACACCAACTCCAAGTCTTTTGTCTGACATTAGAATGTTTTTGACTTGAACAGGCGAGGTGTACTCCTATGGGGGTTGTGATGGTCGCCGGCGCGATGGCGAATGGGAGTAGAAATAACACAAATGACAACACACCACACAAACAAGAAAAGAAAAAACAACGCAATTGGGTCTAGAACCGACTTTACAAATGAACATGCACGAAATAAAAGCAACCTCACCAAACACACCAAAATTACGTTCACACATAACACACCAGTATAAACTACACAGGAGAAACATCCCCACGCCTGCAGAAACACACACACTACACAACACGACACACACAACCCCACACACACACACAGACCCAGGATTGAAAAACTCTAGCACCCATCACCCACTCCATGGCTAACTCAACCAAACAGTCCCTCCACACCAGGAAAGTCTATCTAGTACCAATACATGTGAGACACACTGGATAATTAAAACCGGTCTTTTCACCTTGTCTTTCTGTCATGTTTTTCGTGATCATTCCATTCAATTCAGTGTATATGAAAAGCATATCAAAGCTAATCCAAACAAAGTAAAATTCAAGAGAGGAGAAACTCTGTTTCATTCTACACGTCTCTGAGTATGTCGAAGTGTAAATGAGACAGCAACAAAGTGCGTTGTATTGCTTTTTAATCTATGCAATGCTCACGACAATGAAGAAGTATGACTTAAGTATTTTAAAATAAATCATATCTGAAATATCAACAAACAAAAAAAAAGTACACTCATGCAAATGACAACTGTTACAAATGTTTGGATGTTTGATATTGAGTTTAAACAATAGGAGTGGTTAGGAGAAACAAACCGGTTGCCGATACACAGCCCCACCGCACAAATGGGCACCAGAGAGGGTTTACCCTCGCATGGTTAAAGGGGAAAAGAAAGGGGGAGGGAAGTGGGGAGAAACAGGGGTAGCAGAGCAGCATCCAGCGGGGGGCCCAGCGGTGCCCTAGTGCGGGGGGGAAACCAGAGGAAAGGAGAGGCGGGGGAAGGGGGGGAGAAGAGGAAGAGCGAGGCAGTGGATCTGCGCTGAGCGATGGTGCCCGGTGGAGGCTCAGGGGACAGTCGGATGGCGCAGGGTGGGGGGATGACTTGGGGGGGTTGGGGGGGACACGAGGTAGTAGAGGTAGCGGAACCGAGGAGGAATGAGCGAGCGACGTAGAGCGGAAGAGTGAAGAGACAGAGAGAGAGGTCGAGAGAGAGAGGAGCGGTGACGAAGAGAAAGAGCCCTAGCGAACGAGAGAGAGCGCGCGAGCGCGCGCGCAGAGCGCGAGATAGCCGCACGCGCGCACGCGCGCCGAGCGCGCGCTAGCGCGCGCGCGCGTAGCGCGCGAGCGAGAGCGAGAGACGAGCGCTGACGCGACGCAGCGAGAGCGCGAGCCGCGCGAGAGCGCGCGAAAGGAGGGCGAGGGGCCGCAGAGGAGCTAAGAGGGCGAGAAATAGAGAGTACAGCAGACAAGAGACACAATCTCACCATACCAGTAATACCTCTCCATCGACCATATCCACTCTCCTCTCTCTCTCCTCTCTCTCTCTCTATCTCTATAACTTCTAGATGATTCTCAGTGCCTCTCTCTCTATAACTCTTTATCTGTATCTCTCTCTCCCTCTCTAGAGATGCCAGGATATAGCGCGATCTATCTGATCGCCGCGAGTGCAAATAGGGCGAGGTAGGAGCGCAAAGTCGTCTGGAGGCAAGGGAGAGCGTGGGGAGAGTACCAAACACCACCAATACTATTTCACATTCTCGCCCGGCGAAATAGATATTCCCCTCATCCATTCCTGATCCCATCTCTCAGACCAGGGGTATCTCATTGCTCCATCACTCCATCGGGCGTGCTGTTTGCTAAGCAGCCTCTGAGGAGCCACTCCATCTCTCTTCAGTTCCCCGGCCCTGACGGCTCATGGCAGGGCCCGCGGTGTTGAAGTCCTAAACGTGCGTCAGGAGCTCCAAGAGAAACAAAGAGCCACAGTTGTGTGTGTTACGCAGCGTGTGTGACAGGCAGACAGTTTGGCCTCTCGTTAGTGTAAGAGCACCTTTGGGTCACATTGACAACATGTTGATTGCTGCCCTAATGGACGCTGGCTGTGATTGGTCATCAAGTACCATCAGCGAGATAATGGAACAGGGCGGAAAGGTCATCTGAATTAAAGATCTTTGTGGTGAAAGAAGAGCATGACCTGAGGTCGTTTTTCTTGCAGAACAGAGAGCTGCTTTTTATTTATTGTTTTTCAAAGGAGCGATATTTACCGTAATTATCTTTTAAGCAACCACCCTGAAACTATTACCATTTCATGCACGTACAGTGTGGTCAGATTTGCAACCGCATTTTAGTTCTTTTATCAGGGACAGGAAATAAAGGGAATTTCATAATAAAAAAAGTGTGTCCACCTGCCTGCCTGTGATAACAGCACGGATTCTTATTAAACTTTATAGGTTTTGTTTGAAACTTTTAGATCCGGTGGCGTATATTTTGTCCATGTGCTTCAGTTTTCTTTTAGTTTTGTCCTAAAAGACTCTTGTATACCTAACAATGTGTTTAAAAAACAGTGCTAAAACAAACAAACAACATCATTTGTAGTTTGACATGTGCAAACACAATGTGTTTTGTTTGCTTTGAATATAACCTTTTATCCTGACCGCAAGCATGATAGGATTCCAGTTGTCCTTTAGGCTGGCAGTTGTTAGAAAATGTCTGTTTACATTAAAACTTTAAAGCTGTCAGTTACCACTGGCAACCGGCTGACCTTCTGTGGCTTGTTCTGTTAAACTGTCAGGAACATGCTCAGTCACCCCTCCTCCCAGCTCTCAATCTGATTGGTGTTCTCTCTCGATGGCCAGATAGAAGGTGGGCGGAGCTGATCTCTGGATCCAGAGGTCTCCAACAGACCAGGGAGAGATCAGGCTGATGAAAGCAACACTACAGGATGCAGATCAGATACAAAGGCAAGCATTCCTGAGGTGCGTTCTGGAAGATCTGCCACATCCTCCACCTATCTCCCACCTCTGTGTGTATGTGTGTCTGTGTGTATGTGTGTGTGTGTGTGTGGAGAGAGGTGTGTATGACAATTACACAGAGATCTGCCACTCAGATAGCCAGGCACGTGGATAGGTTGATCACCTTTAGCCCCAGAACGTTTAGAAGCACTCCAAACGGAACCTTCCAGCAGAGCCACTCTGCCAAACATTTAGACGTTTGGAAGCACTCCAAACGGAACCTTCAATAAGCTGCATCACCAGGCTGCTGACCAGTTCCCATGAGAATGGCCTGATTAGGGGTCAAAGGTCACTCCTCAAGACCCCTCTCCTCCCCCCTCAGCTGTCCGCCTATCCTCCACCTCATGCCTGCTTGCTCCTCCCCCCTCGCTGTCGCCTCTGAACTCCTCTACTACCCCCCCTCTCCTCCCCCCTCCTCCTCCCCCTCTCCTCCGCCCTCATCCTCATCACATCTCGTCATCCCCCGTCTCGCGATCTCATACCCCCTGCCCTCTCCTCTCCATGCCTCTCCTCCCACCTCGCTGTCCGCTCTTCACTCACTTCATCTCCCCCTCAGCTCCACTACTCACAGACGCGCTCTCTCCCTCTCCTATCCTACCCCCTCTACTCCCCCCTCACTGTCCGCCTCTGCACTCCTTCTACCTCCCCCTCTCCTCCCCCTCTCCTCCCTTTCCTCCCCCTCTCCTCTCCTCCCCCCTTGCTGTCCGCCTCTGCACTCCTTATACCTCCCCCTCTCCTCCCCCTACCCCTCTCCTCCCCCTCCCGTCCCCCCTTCTCTCAATTTCCCACTCTCCTTCGTCCATGCCCACTTCCTTTCATTCATCCTGGCAGTAATATTAGAATCAGGACACCACCCCATAAATAAGACAAAGAAATAAACAAATTATTTTAGTTGACCAGAGGACTGGATTTCAGAGGCCAGATGGTCAATTCGGAGCTTTGGGAACTGAGCCTGTGTCCTGCTCTGTCTCCTGTCATGACGACACTCTTTCCCTGAACTGGGAAATGGTATCTAACGTGTTATTAAGCACATGGATGTATCATGTCCGTGGTATAAGTGAAGAGGAAGAGACATGTTGCTCAAATCCACTGTTCCTGATGTGTAGTTCTTATTATAGCTGAGCCTCATGGTCTGTGTAGTTCCTACTGAACTTCATTAGTCTTCATGTTCCTCTTTTACATATCTTGCCCCTCTGTCCCTTTTTATAGCCTCCTCCCTCGACTCCCCCCCCCCTCCTCCCACTCACTCACTACTTCCCCCCTCTTCACCCTCTTTTCTCCTCCCTCCTCTCTTCTTTTCCTTTTCTCGCACAGATCAAGATAACTATTTTAATAGACCTCCCAAAGCCTGGCCTCCCCTCTCTCTCTGTCTCTC
The DNA here is from genome assembly GCA_903064625.1 of Mallotus villosus. NCBI lineage: Eukaryota > Metazoa > Chordata > Actinopteri > Osmeriformes > Salangidae > Mallotus > Mallotus villosus. Next base: position 171,660 of record CAEFZP010001137.1, on the reverse strand, counting down.
TCATCTCCAGTCCCCTCTCTCTCTTTCACTCTCTTTCTGTCTCTCTCTCCCCTCCCACTCTCTCTCCTCCCCCTCTCTCTCCCTCCTCCCTTTTCTCCCTCCTCCCTGTACCCCCCAGCCTCCCGATAAGAGGAAGCTTAGCTGTTTCACTCTGGCCACTTCTGAAACTCAACCCTTTGCAGAAGGATGGGAGAAAAAAAAACAACTCTCTCTCGCACTTACCCTCTCTACTGAAGATTGAAAGATTTAGAAAGGCACATTCGGGCCCCTATCTCTGTCAGCCTCCACAGGGTCAGTGTGTGTCTCTGTTTCTCTTCCACTGGACACCAAGGAGAACGGGCAGGAAGTTAGGGACTGCAGTGGCCGAGAGGGAAAAGAAGGCAACATTGTTCAAAATTAGAAGACCTAAACCCTGGAGCTATCAGATCTCAGTCAACAACAACAAGAGGAGGACAGGAACCCAAACTCCTGTCTGACTACAGGTGGAACCATGAGCATCACCACCTATGAGTGAGCGAGGGAGGAGGAGGGACACATTACAGTGCGACACCTCTGCGCAGGCTCCCTGTCACCTGGGCTTTGAGGTGAGAAGAAAGTAGGAATATTGGAAACGAAAGGTGAGGAAACCGAGGAGCGCTATGAAGGGTTCGCTCCTGGGCTGGGGCCTGGTGCTGTGGGCCGCGGCGGTGATGCCCGCCGCGAGGGGAGCGAGTGCTGCCGGAGGAGGTGGAGGAAGGAGCCAGAGGCGAGGAGGAGGGAGAGGAGGAGGAGAAGGAGGAGCGGGCGACAAACAGAGAAGGCTCCACCGCGTGCAGCACGGTCGATGCAGCTACACCTTCGTGCTGCCGGAGACGGAGAGCTGCCAGGGCAGCCACGTCCAGCAGGGCGGCGCTAGCGTGCTCCAGAAGGATGGACCCACGACCCCCGGACAGAAAGACTGGCTGAAGGAGAGGCTGCAACGCCTGGAGACGGCCATGGAGAACAACACACACTGGATCCAGAAGGTAGGAGCAGCAGCGTGAGGTGCAGGCAAACAGGAGGAGGAGCATTCTTTCATTCAAACTCTTTCTCTAATTCTTTATTGTGACTTGTCGGCGCGCAGCCTACAAGTCTTACGGTGAATATTCACAGGAAGGAGGAGAGAGAGAGGGAGTTGAGGAGGAGAGGGAGGAGGAGAGGAGAGGGAGTTGAGGAGAGGAGAGAGAGGGAGTTGAGGAGGAGAGAGAGGGAGTTGAGGAGGAGAAAGAGAGGGAGTTGAGGAGGAGAGAGAGGGAGTTGAGGACTAAAGTGTGTGCGTGTGCCGCCACCCAGGTGTTTTTTTGCCAGTTGTGTTTCCAGAGCAGTAGTCAACCTCCATTCCTTACGAGATAGGTCGTGACCCCTGACCTATGCAATCTCTTGGGGGTCAGCACAACCTACAATGGTTACGGAACATCTCCATTAGCAAAGGTATTCAAGCACATCTTCTACGTGCCCAGACCTCCCCAGACTGTGAGCAGCAGGAAGGGGGAATCAACAGACGTTTGTTTTGCTTGATGCTAAATTACTTCTAATGGTCTTCTCACTGCATGGACTAACCTAGCCTCAACTCTGGTCTAGACCATAACCTGTAGTGATTCCTACTGGCAGGCAGGGCAGACTGAAAGGCACACATGCACACAGAGAGAATTCCAGTTCAACAAACACATAGTCGGACAGACATTGTGCCTAGAGAAGACACCTTAGACTCTAACAGCGTCGCCTTGTAGACCCATGAGTCTCCCAGCATGCTCTTGATAGAGCTATCTCAGCATTCTCTGGTAGAGCTATCTCCCAGCATTCTCTCTTCCATAGTTATTTCCCAGCATTCTCTCTAGTAGAGCTATCTCCCAGCATTCTCTCTGGTAGAGCTATCTCCCAGCATTCTCTCTTCCATAGTTATTTCCCAGCATTCTCTCTAGTAGAGCTATCTCCCAGCATTCTCTCTGGTAGAGCTATCTCCCAGCATTCTCTCTTCCATAGTTATTTCCCAGCATGCTCACTCATAGAGCTATCTTCCAGAATGTTCTCTGGTAGAGTTATCTCCCAGTATTCTCTCCTGTAGAGTTCTTCCCAGCAGGGTTATCTAATCCAGGGATCGGGGGGGCTGATACGAGCCATTAAGAAAACCCTGATACAAACGTAACCTTGCAAACTCAAAGAAAGAAATGGAGAGAAGTAGATAGTGAAAGACAAAGCAAGAGAGAGAGAGGAAGAAAGAAAGAAAGGTGAAGAGACAGAAGTGCCTCTAGCCAAAGCAAGGAAATCTTTTTCACGATCCTAAGGCTCCCAGTTTGATGTCCCACTTCAAACAAACACAGGACTCCCCTGACTTGATGGAGCTCTAAAGCTCCTACATGAACACAAACACTCAAACAGCACAACCACAGCTTATTTCTATGGGTCTCATTATACCTCATAACACTGTCTATAAGTCATTCCTAAAGTTAATCCCTCATCTATTTATTGGTCATATATTTTGTACCTAGACCCTCTGGCTTAGTGAAGCGTACTCACCGCCAGCAGTTGGTATTTAACAAGGGATTGTGCTCTATTGTGAAGCATTATATAATCTAATACTGTATGTTTCTCATGCGCACTGAGGACTTCCAGATGGACTGTATTTACGAAGCTCAGTTGAAGCTGTGAGAAACAACAGCTGTGTTTCAGCACACTCAACGCTTGCCTAACAACTGCACAGTGTGATTTAGAGGGATTCAAACTCCTCCTCTCACCAGCGTCTCATCGGTCGACCAAGAGACGCTCCCTTGTTGACATTTGGTCTCGGTCATTTTCAGCCTTCGCATGAGTTGTCATCGAACCACCCCCACTACCGTCGATGTGTAAGAGCACCAGACACCTGCCTTTCTCATCAGGCACGTAGGCCTCGGGGGTTTAGAGTTCTGGCGGCGTAAACCGCTTCAACTAGGACCGCTAACCCAGCCTCAAAACCTTCCCCTTTCACAAGACTGTCCATTGTGTCCAAGCACAGCAGCTAGCCTCCCTGCTGAGCTCTACCTGGGCTTTACAAGCGACGTTAAAGTACTCTTGTGTAAGAATGCAGAGTTAAAGTCCTGGTTTGAGATGGTGCTGTATAACAGAAACGGCTCCTCGTAACGCCGTGTTCCCGCCCGAGGCTCGATTAACCGAGTCTCAGCGAGCGAGCAGGATTCATATCCCAACAGGGAACCTTTGGGAAGCCCTCTTCTGGGAGGGAGGAAGTGTTGGGAAGTGTTGGGAAGGTTCCTCCCAGCGGGCGCTGGTGTTTATGGAGAGCAGGGAGTGTGTGTGCAGCGTGTTTAACGAGCCTGTGTAAACCCCCGGGCCCAGGGGGAAGCCTGGCCCAGGGGCCCGTGGCAGATCACATGGTGCAGATCACATGGTGCTGATTACCGGCTTATCAAGCGGGATGATCTGACCTCGGATGAAACGGCTCAAACCAGTGTCACACCTCCACCCAGCCCGGTCTGGTCTGGTCTGGTCTGGCCTGGTCTGGCCTGACACACGTCAGTTCAGCTTCAGAGCATCTTGGCTCTGCCATGTCTTGATAGTGGTGACCGTGGTAACAATGAAGTGAAAACCCCCAATGTTCTGCTCTCTTCACTGACATATTAGACCCACTGTGGCCCAGAGGACACCTGGGCCACATACACTGGTCCCCTCCGCTGTCTCATGACCAGAACTTACTGGAACATTCTTCTGGTTTTCTCTTCTTTCTCTCAAAGTTCTGCAGTGAACCGTCTTTCAACAAATCCATGAGCAACTCTGCCAAATGTTAGTTTACTAATCATCCAGTGTGGTTCCCATCGGACTGGCAGGGTTACAGTAGTCCTTAATCACTCAGTCTTTCCCAGAGAGACCCCTCCTCCCCACACAGGCCTCAGCTGGCACTCTCACAAACCCACACTCTGCTGCACAGGAACAGCCACCATGTTCCCACTGTGTCCTGCAGAGGAGCCGCTGGAGAGGAGCACAGGGGGCCTCGGCTCCGGCCCACCGCTTCCCAGATCTGCCCCGCGAAACTGGGTCAGTATCAGATGGATTAGGAGCTAATCAAGCATGTAATCTGCAGAGTGTGCTTGTAGATCCCATGTTATGAACACACACCAGGCCTGAGTCTGTGCAGGACAAGCAGCCCCGAGCCACTGGGACGGCCGAGCAGATAAGAGAGCCAATCGCAGAGCTCCGGTTGCATGTGGGATCGCGTCATCGCTCGGTTATACGAAGACCAGAGCTGACGTTTTCGACGGCGCTGATTGCTCGGTGCTCTTTAGGAACTGGTGTTGTCCTCGTGATATTATGATACAGCAGTGAACTGGGCTGCTTCCAAAAGAATTGAATGGGAGTCCGTGTTCACTGTGGACATCACCCAAACCCCTTTTCCGGCTCACCTGTTTTTGATACTTACCTCGACGCTTGATGAAGTGAGTCCGCTTGTTTGACAGCCGGGCTCGGACCGGAGACACGCCGGAGGGTACGCTATCTCCCCGTGAACCTGGCTGAACGGTCTGGGTTGTGAGTGAGCCGACCTTGCTCTGAATCCCAGAGGCAGACAGGAGGCCAGAGCGTTCCCCTCAGCCCGCAGTAAAACAGCCTGCCTGCCAGATGGTATGTTTCTGGCACCCTATCACACCCCAGCAATGAAACTGATATTTCACCCTTCATCAGTATGTAGCGAGTGCACTTGTTGTTGGAGCGAGACTTGTTTTGTCTTTCTCACAGACACCGTCTGTCCTTACACACACACACACACACACACACACACACACACACACACACACACACACACACACCCCTCTCTGACCCAGCAGAGCCTGAGTCAGCAGTTTCATGGTGTCTTTTTCTTGTTTAATCAAAGCCCCCTTCTAGCCCTCGAGCAGGATCACGTTCCCGAGTTCATCTCCATCGCAAGAAGCTATTTGAAAAACCCATCTCTCTGAAAACCCTGTCACCTTGGAGACCTCATCACCCTGGAAACCCTGTCACCTCGGAGACCTCATCACCCTGGAAACCCTGTCACCCTGGAAACCCCGTCACCCCGGGCACCCTGTCACCCCCGAGACCTTGTCACCCTGGACACCTCATCACCCTGGAAACCCTGTCACCACGGAGACCCTGTCACCCCGGGCACCCTGTCACCCCGGAGACCTTGTCACCCTGGAGACCTCATCACCTTCATCACACTATCTTCCCCAGAGAATCTCTGGATTGGGAGGAAGAGAGCAGCATCACAGGAACTCTCTGAAGCCTAGAGGGACCATGATTCCGTACGCACGTGGAAGCTAAACGATCATGAATGAGTTTCAAATGATTATGTGTCGACTGATCTCCTAAACACCAACCCACCAGCCTCCAGCATGAAACCACACGGACATGTTTGAGGTCTGGAAGGGACCCTACATGTACAAGGCTCAGAAGAAGACGGCCTTTTTAGAAATCCATTCATTCTGACAGCACTGTGAAGTAACAGTGAGAGGGGTGGGTGTGAATATCCCTGGATGTGGATCTCTGGGGAGGGTGAGGAGAAGACAGGGTACTCACAGTTTGGTCAGAGGGACATCATTTCAACATCCCTCCAGCAGCACATTCTCTCTGGAGTTCAGATAATAAACATTTTACGACTCCCTCCTCCGCGTCCAAAGAAAACGAAGAGTGTTGGTTTGACACGGAGGCAGCAGATCTGCAGCGTCTCCACCAGCTCACAATCGTAACGATGATTCGACTTTAACATCTGCTCTTCATGGTCAATCATCAAACTAATGAGTTTCTAACCACCTCTACTACATTGTAAAAAGGCTTAAATTATCGCAAAATAGGGCCCTGAGCCAAATTCAACCTTATGTCTAGCTAGCGATGTATATTAGCCATGGTATGTTTGTTTACAGAGAGAAGAATCTCTGCTCTTAACTGGGTCTGGCCTCTCCCTCAGCTCAGGGCTTTGCGACTCAGCTCTGCCTCAACTGCTAAACAAACACAACCCTGCTTCCAGCTGGATGCTTGCTGGTTTGATAATGATAATTATTGCTGGAATCTGGCTCAATCAAATGCAGTCCTGAGTCTGCCCCCTCGGTGTAATTACAAGACTGTTTTTCTTTAGCTTTGTCGTCCAAGCAAACACACAGCTAGTGGCGTTCTGGTCGGTTGTGAGTCGGGGGGGGTGGGGATGTTGACTCGGTGGTGTGGAGTTTGTTGGTTTCCTAGTTGCCGTGGTTGTCATAAGCACACATGCTCACAGAGCAACAAGCAACGGGTGAGGAAGTGTTGCGTCTGAGTGTGTCTGAAGATGTTAGAGTTTCGCTGAAGTAGTGACAGAATGGAGAAGCCTCGCGGGTGTGCAACGCCAGCGAGAGATCAAATCAACATCCTGTGTCAGCTTGATGAAAGAAATCCTATCAACATGCTGTACAGGACATACAGTGTGTGTAGGACATACAGTGTGTATAGCGCTTATGCGACGTGTTTCTCCGATGTCATCCCGAGTTCAGCTTCTCGCCGCTCGCAGGCCCGGCCCAGGGGCGGCGACTGATCTTCCCAGCAGCATCTGCGGTCGTACGGCATGACAGAGGAGACGTCTGTCCGAGAGGGACGTCCATCAATCAGCCGTATCCGTATCGCGTCCTCGCACAGCTGTTCGAAGCCCACAGATGACAGGGACATCCATCACCACGGCGATGTACCCGGGATCTGTAAAGCATCACTCTGACATTGTGTACAGTAAATAAGCAACAGAGCGTCCCCAGACATCTGGAGGTTGGATTGTTCAGAGAGACTGGATCACATGTATTCGCTACGCCCCCCACAGACCAATCAACGGAAGTCCGGAGGCTTCAATCTGCTTTTTCATTGGCCGTGAGTGGGGATTTCAATTTGCCTGGATTAATCGTGCAGGCTCTTCCAAACCATGACAAACACATGGCGGCCATGTGGAGCCTGCCGTATCAGATGCCGTATCAGATGGTCCCGTCAGGTCCCAGTAGGAGCCAGCGGAGCCACGGAGGGAGATTGATGTCCTCCAGGAGGCCCAGCGCTGATCAGAGCTGCTGACCCCTGGCTGGGTCCCGGGTCCAGCAGCTGGACGCGCCGTAGCCCTGAGCTTCGGCCGGCCAGGAACTCCTCGTAGCCATGGAGATACCAGACGGCAGCAGATGGATAATGTCGCTGGCGTGGCAACGATGGGGTCAGAGTAGAGGATGGAGAGGACGGGGGGACGGGGGGACGTGGAGGGATGTGGGATGTGGAGCGATCGAGGGTGGAGGACGTAGTGGAGAGGGGATGGAGAGGGGGGGAGAGAGGGAGGGACGTGGTGGAGATGGGAACAGGGGGATATTCCCAGTGAAAGTGGCTGAGCGCCAAGCTGACCACAACCTCAGTGTTCCCCTGAGACCCCCCTCCCCTGTTCAACCCTCCCTCGCCACACCTCCCCCCCTCCAACCCCTGGAGTCAGGCCAAGCAACACAGTCATCAAGGGCCTCAAACATTCCATTTTTTTATCACCCTCCAACCAGTCAGGCCAAACGGTTTCTTTCGCCTCTCTTGTCTCTCCTTTCTCCTCAGCAGAGGCCCTCTTCGATCTCCATCATCCACCTCTCCATCTCTATCTCCACCTCTACATCTCTATCTCCACCTCCCCGTCTCCACCACTCCCTCTCTCCCCAGTGCAGTAAAGCGTAGTGAGCAGTGTAGTAAAGTGCACATGCACACCCCGTGAGTTCACATTTTGTAGAATTGACATTTCAAACCTTCTGTGTGCAAAAAAAAACAGAATCTCCCCGGGAGCGTTCTCTTCCAGGCTAACGGCCTGCTTCAGGTTCTGCTTCAGGTTCTGCTTCAGGTTCTGCTTAAGGTTCTGCTCCAGGTTCTGCTTCAGGTTCTGCTCCACACTCCTCAGAGAGCTGCTGATCTCCACCTGTTTGATGTCACAGGGAACGGAGGAGCAGAGGGCCCTCAGAACCATGTCTCCCAGCAGTGACATCATCCCTCTCTCCCAGGACACGGGCGCTCTCTCTCCGACCTGCACACCGTCATGTTGACACGGAGACAGTGCGCCCTGCCTCCGGGGGTCACGCCAAACCTTCCCCCCTGTAGGTCAAAGCCACACCTCCTGCATCAGCCGTCCGTCAGCAGACTGTAATGGCCATGAGTCGTGGAAAATAGTTTTTTGTTCGAGCAAATACCGTCACTTTCCCCCACTGCAGTGAGATGGGCTCTGCAGAGTGAGGGGAGATTGAAAAGAACAGCAAGCCTGTGTGTGTGTGTACATGTGTGTGTGTGTACGTGTGTGTGTGTGTACATGTGTGTTTGTGTACGTGTGTGTACGTGTGTGTGTGTGTGTGTGTGTACATGTGTGTGTGTGTGTGTGTGTACATGTGTGTGTGTGTGTACATGTGTGTGTGTGTACGTGTGTGTTATATACTCCGTCCCTCGCTCAGTGACGCGGGCCGGCACAGACAGAGACATAGTGGTCACAGGGGAGTGGGACAGAACAAATAAACGTCCCAGTTAGCGGCAGGGAGATGAAACACGGGCTTTAGCTCGGCTGCACCACGCGCTGTTGACTCAACCCATCTGGGCCTGATTTAGGGACAGGGGGAGGGAGATGTTTGCTGCAGCTCCTGGGTGGGGGGGACTAGTGACCCCGCCCTGCCCCTGTATGTCGCACACTCCCAGACGCAGCCCCCACGTCTGGGGGGAAGAGGGGGAGCCATGAGACCAAGGTGGCTGGGTTAAAGACACAGATGCTGGGAGGAGCCATGTGGAGACTCTCCTGCTCTCCTATTGGATGGGTGCAGAGCTGCATCACTTCTGTTGCAGGTTCATCTGGAGCATGTGTTTGTTAGCTGGGTTTGGGCACCTGACGTCTGATTGGTCGACACCAGGACGATGAGAGCAAGAGTGAATCCTCATCGTGTGTGGAAGGCGAGAGGTTGGAAGGAGCACAGTCAATGTTCTTGGGAGGAGGAGGACAAGAACTAGATTAGCTATCTCGTGTTTCTCCAGTCTGCGCCTGCCAATCAGAAGACAAATTTACCCAACTAACCGTTAGACATAACAACAACATTTATATGATCCTGTCAAGGCACAGCTCAAGGAGGCAGGTTGGGGAAAAGGGCCATGTTTTGGGCGGACGTGATAAACAGAGTTAATTTATGGTGAGGCTAATCTGGGGCCAGAATCGCCCACCACCCTGACCACCCTGACCCCCCTGACATGAGGAGGTCTGGGGTGGCGAGTGGAGGAGTGGATCAAGTTAGAGTCACGACGGTTAGAGTCTCTAAAGTTGGCATCACTGTTCTGTTGTTACAACTGAAGGAACTGAAGGGTTCTCAAACCCACACAGAAGTCTACTGGGCTTATTGTCATGAATGTCTCTCTGTCAATCTCTCTTTCAGTTTTCTATCTGTCTTTCTCTTTTTATATTTCTCTCTCTCTCTCTCTTCTCTCTCTCTCTCGCTCTCCCGTCTCTCTCTCTCTCTCTACCTCCCTCTCTCTTCCTCTCACACCCTCTCTCTCTCTCTCTCTCTCTCTTTCTCTACACTTCTGTCTCTTAGTTGTCTTTCCTCTCTGTGCCCCTCTTCTGTAACTACACAGAACTAAGAGCATTAGAAACAAGGACCACTTGTTTCTAAACCAACAGTTTTACTCGTATTGGAGGTCAGCAAACTGAGTAACATCCTGTTGGATAAGCATGCCTGCCTGCCTGCCTGTCTTAGTCCACCCAAAGTCATACTACTTTGAAACGCAGCCTCTGGCAGTGTCTTATCATGGTGAATCTGAGCTCTGAGGAAACTCCTTCATCCAACCATGTTGTCCTTATTAGAGAGGGAGTTAATCTGAGTGACCCAGGCATTCCTCCAGGGCACAGTGTGGGTTCAGAAACAGAGCTATCGTACAGTAGGGCAGCCCAGGCCTGGTGGCTGTGTGTGTGTGTGTGTGTGTGTATGAAGGATTCACACATGTTCTAGTGCAGCCAGTGGTCAGTGGTCCCACTCAGTCCTGTTTGGGCCTGTTTGGTCCTACTCGGTCCTGCTTGGTGCAGTTCATTCCCTCAGATTCTCACAGCTTTCATTATTAGATCAGAGAGAAGCAGACATCTGGTTCAGCTTAGCAGCGGAGCAGTGTATGTGTACGTGTGTGTGTGTGTACATGTGTGTGTGTGATTGTGCGTGTCTCACATTGTGTTTAATTTTAATCCGAAGTCCGGAAGCATGGATCAGTTAAGCAGTCAAGGCACATTGTGTCTTGGGGGAAGCAACAAGAAAACACAGAGAACAAGCGGACCTTTATATTTAGTGTTTATGTCCCTTTAATCCCCCATCTAATGCCCTATCCGACAAGGGTTCTAATGAGGCAATGAGGCAGGTGGAGGCAGGTGGAGTTCAGGCCAGGGCACGGGGGCAGCGTGGAGGCAGGTGAAGGTCAGGCAAGGGCAGGAGGCAGCATAGAGGCAGGTGGAGGCAGGTCAGGCCAGGGCACGGGGGCAGCATAGAGGCAGGTGAAGGGCAGGCAAGGGCAGGAGGCAGCATAGTGGCAGGTGGAGGCAGGTCAGGCCAGGGCAATGGAGGCAAGGTGGATGCAAGGTGGAATCCAGGCTAACACAGGGAAACTGCTTATCAGAGTCTTCAAAGATTCCTTTCGTCGACCACTTCAAAGCCAAACCTTTCTCTGCCTCTCCGGTTCCTGAGCTGCCGCAGAGCACGAAACTCCCATACTGTGGCTCCAGTCACATCAGCAGCCAGCTGCCTCCAGGGACTCCCCTGTTTATTGGTGTAGGGGTATATTTATCAGCTGCCCTGGTATCACATGAGCATCCTGTGGGCAGTCTCTCCGTATGCTGAGTAAGGGATCCTTGGTCCGGGCCCAGGGGTCACAGGGGTTAGAGGTCAGGGGTTGGAGCACGGTAGAGGTCACCGGGCTCTAGCTGGCGGCTGGTTTGGTTCCCAGACGAGTAGCCCTGGTTCCCTCAAGGACACGTCTCATTCCTGCTGTTCACCCTCACAAACCCTGAAGTCTAAAGAACCCACCATGTGTTTAATACTTTCTGTATTTTCTGTAATAATTTCTGCAATCTTCTGTCTCTGTGTGTGTGTGTTTGGGTTTGTATGTGTGGTGTGTGTGGGTCTGTGTGTGTGTGGGTCTGTGTTTGTGTGTGTGTGTGTGTGGGTCTGTGTGTGTCTTTGGGTCTGTGTGTGGGTTTGTGTGTGTGTGTGGGCCTGTATGTGTGTGGGTCTGTGTGTGTGTGTCTACAGTTGGACAGCTACCTCCAGGAGAAGAGCAGGCACGAGAGGGGCCACATCCAGAGTCATGCTGTTCACAACCAGACGGCCACCATGCTGGAGCTGGGTAGCAGCCTGCTCACACACACCGCAGAGCAGACACGCAACCTCAACACCGTGGAGGCCAAGGTAACAGCACCGGCCGGGGACCCAACACGGTTTCCCAGCGTGAAATGTGGGAAACGAGTGTTACGTAAACCAGTGTTAAATGTGAATGATGAGACTGGGGGTTTGAAAGGGCAGCATCTGAAGTGTGAAGCAGGGCAATGAGGGGATGGATTCAAAACCACCTCTGTTACATCTAAACATCCGGTGACTGAGATGACCTTGGTGACTGCTCTCACATCAGGACTTTCTGTGTGTGTGTGTGTGTGTGTGTGTGTACAGGTGCTAAACCGGACGTCCAGGATAGAGATGCAGCTCCTGGAGAGCTCCCTGTCCACCAGGAAGCTGGAGAAGGACCTGATGGTGCAGACCTCGGAGCTGAGCAGACTGCTGAACAGGAACAGGTACACCACACTCACTCTGAGAGGAACAGCTACACCACACTCACTCTGAGAGGAACAGCTACACCTCACTCACTCTGAGAGGAACAGGTACACCACACTCACTCTGAGAGGAACAGGTACACCACACTCACTCTGAGAGGAACAGGTACACCACACTCACTCTGAGAGGAACAGGTACACCACACTCACTCTGAGAGGAACAGGTACACCTCACTCACTCTGAGAGGAACAGCTACACCACACTCACTCTGAGAGGAACAGGTACACCTCACTCCATCTGGGAGGAACAGGTACACCACACTCACTCTGAGAGGAACAGCTACACCACACTCACTCTGAGAGGAACAGCTACACCACACTCACTCTGAGAGGAACAGGTACACCACACTCACTCTGAGAGGAACAGCTACACCACACTCACTCTGAGAGGAACAGGTACACCACACTCCATCTGAGAGGAACAGGTACACCTCACTCCATCTGAGAGGAACAGCTACACCACACTCACTCTGAGAGGAACAGGTACACCACACTCACTCTGAGAGGAACAGGTACACCACACTCAGTCTGAGAGGAACAGGTACACCACACTCACTCTGAGAGGAACAGCTACACCACACTCCATCTGAGAGGAACAGCTACACCACACTCCATCTGGGAGGAACAGGTACACCTCACTCCATCTGAGAGGAACAGGTACACCACACTCACTCTGAGAGGAACAGGTACACCACACTCACTCTGAGAGGAACAGGTACACCTCACTCCATCTGAGAGGAACAGGTACACCACACTCCATCTGAGAGGAACAGGTACACCACACTCCATCTGAGAGGAACAGCTACACCACACTCCATCTGAGAGGAACAGGTACACCACACTCCATCTGAGAGGAACAGCTACACCACACTCACTCTGAGAGGAACAGGTACACCACACTCACTCTGAGAGGAACAGCTACACCACACTCACTCTGAGAGGAACAGGTACACCACACTCACTCTGAGAGGAACAGGTACACCACACTCACTCTGAGAGGAACAGGTACACCACACTCACTCTGAGAGGAACAGCTACACCACACTCACTCTGAGAGGAACAGGTACACCACACTCAATCTCAGAGGAACAGGTACACCACACTCCATCTCAGAGGAACAGGTACACCACACTCACTCTGAGAGGAACAGCTACACCACACTCACTCTGAGAGGAACAGGTACACCACACTCACTCTGAGAGGAACAGGTACACCACACTCACTCTGAGAGGAACAGGTACACCACACTCACTCTGAGAGGAACAGGTACACCACACTCACTCTGAGAGGAACAGCTACACCACACTCACTCTGAGAGGAACAGGTACACCTCACTCCATCTGGGAGGAACAGGTACACCACACTCACTCTGAGAGGAACAGCTACACCACACTCACTCTGAGAGGAACAGCTACACCACACTCACTCTGAGAGGAACAGCTACACCACACTCACTCTGAGAGGAACAGCTACACCACACTCACTCTGAGAGGAACAGCTACACCACACTCACTCTGAGAGGAACAGCTACACCACACTCACTCTGAGAGGAACAGCTACACCACACTCACTCTGAGAGGAACAGGTACACCACACTCACTCTGAGAGGAACAGGTACACCACACTCACTCTGAGAGGAACAGGTACACCACACTCAATCTGAGAGGAACAGGTACACCACACTCAATCTCAGAGGAACAGGTACACCACACTCCATCTCAGAGGAACAGGTACACCACACTCAATCTGAGAGGAACAGGTACACCACACTCCATCTCAGAGGAACAGGTACACCACACTCCATCTCAGAGGAACAGGTACACCACACTCAATCTGAGAGGAACAGGTACACCACACTCAATCTCAGAGGACCAGGTACACCACACTCAATCTGAGAGGAACAGCTACACCACACTCACTCTGAGAAAGAGGAACAGGTACACCACACTCCATCTGAGAGGAACAGGTACACCACACTCCATCTGAGAGGAACAGGTACACCACACTCAATCTGAGAGGAACAGGTACACCACACTCAATCTGAAAGAAAGGAACAGGCTTTAGTTTAGTGAGTCAGGCTCCTTCCTTAGCCACAGTGAACCTGGAGACCTGCTAAAGTAAGAGACGGAACACCCGCATGAACACAAGCAGGGTCGGTTCTGATAGCTTCTCCACGTTTCTGCAGATTGATGATTTGAGAAACCTACACGAAGGAAACCCAAACGCTCGGCTCAGCCACTTCCTCTTCAATCAACACACTCCGACTGCAGATGATTCACCACCTCGGGGAGAGGGGGGGGGGTGGCTCAGCTTTCATAGGAGACGGTGCAGACACATGTTCTCCAGTGGCTCCCGATAGAAACACAGAGGAAACTTGGACAGCCCTCGGTGGAGTTAAACAATGTCTGAAGAGAAATAAACGAATTCGCTCGAGCTAATCCAAGGTTTATAAAACAAAGAATCGTAAACGTATGCGGTCCCTAAGACAAACATGACTTATGAAGAGCACATCTCATGTAAATATGATGCTTACGGTGAATATGAATGTCAAATAAAAGGGGAAATCTAAACGGCGGTTTGCGGAGGGAAAATCCGATCTTATCTGCCCGTCAGGTCTCCTCTGTGAGATGGATTACATACAAGTGCCAGATGAAACTGATATTTGTCCTCTGTTGAGACCTGTAGCTCCCTATTACATCTCACTTCCTCCCTCTCCCCCCCCTTCCTTCCTACTCTCCCCCTCTTCTTTTCCTCAGTCGCCTGGAGAACCAGGTGCAGGTGTTGGAGACGCAGCAGAGAGGCGACCTGGAGAACATGAGACAGGACAAGGGGAACCTGCAGGTAGAGTTCACCTCAGATACAGGACAAGGGGAAGCTGCAGGTAGAGTTCACCTCAGATACAGGACAAGGGGACGCTGCAGGTAGAGTTCACCTCAGATACAGGACAAGGGGAACCTGCAGGTAGAGTTCACCTCAGATACAGGACAAGGGGAAGCTGCAGGTAGAGTTCACCTCAGATACAGGACAAGGGGAAGCTGCAGGTAGAGTTCACCTCAGATACAGGACAAGGGGAAGCTGCAGGTAGAGTTCACCTCAGATACAGGACAAGGGGAAGCTGCAGGTAGAGTTCACCTCAGATACAGGACAAGGGGAAGCTGCAGGTAGAGTTCACCTCAGATACAGGACAAGGGGAACCTGCAGGTAGAGTTCACCTCAGATACAGGACAAGGGGAAGCTGCAGGTAGAGTTCACCTCAGATACAGGACAAGGGGAAGCTGCAGGTAGAGTTCACCTCAGATACAGGACAAGGGGAAGCTGCAGGTGAAGTTCACCTCAGATATGGACATGTGTGCAGACTAGGGTCAAACATGAGGGCTTTACAGGATCGATTGAAACCAGTGCAGTGATACAAATGGACCCGTCTAGGATGAGCCACCTTTGAGGCCGAACGAACACACGTTCATCATGTCTGTGTGCTGTGAACTCATCAGGTGCTGGTGCAGACCCAGACAGCAGCCATACAGGCCCTGCAAAAACAGCTGCGGGTTGCCAGTAGCAACAACACCGCCATGCAGAGGCAACAGCAGCAACTCATGGAGTCTGTCCACAAACTTATTGCCATGGTGACCACAGAAACAGGTATTTGACTGAAATCAGATGTACACAACTTCAACTGTCCGACAAACAGAAACACAGACGTGACATAACTTTCTTGGTGTTTCATGCGTGTGTTTTGTGTTTCGTTCACCTTCCTGCCCGCGTGCTTGTGTGTGTGCGTGCTTGTGTGTGATTGTGTGTGTGCGTGCTTGTGTGTGTGTGCGTGCTTGTGTGTGTGTGCGTGCTTGTGTGTGTGCTTGTGTGTGTGCGTGCCTGTGTGTGTGCATGCTTGTGTGTGCGTGCTTGTGTGTGTGCGTGCTTGTGTGCGTGCTTGTATGTGTGCTTGTGTGTGTGCGTGCTTGTGTGTGATTGTGTGTGTGCGTGCTTGTGTGTGTGCGTGCTTGTGTGTGTGCTTGTGTGTGTGTGTGCGTGCTTGTGTGTGTGCTTGTGTGTGTGTGTGCTTGTGTGTGTGCGTGCTTGTGTGCGTGCTTGTGTGTGTGTGTGCTTGTGTGTGTGCGTGCTTGTGTGTGTGCTTGTGTGTGTGCGTGCTTGTGTGTGTGCGTGCTTGTGTGTGTGTGTGCTTGTGTGTATGCTTGTGTGTGTGCGTGCTTGTGTGTGTGTGTGCTTGTACAGCACCATTTGTCAGAGGCCAGAGACACAGGGACTGTGCTGACGTCTACAGAGCAGGTCACAGCACCAGTGGTCTGTACCACATCTACATAGGCAACATGACGGAGCCCACCAGGGTGAGTGAACTCTGACCTCAAGGAGAAGGTGCACCCTGACTTCCAGGACACACCCACACTTCCTGACAGCCTTGTTCCCCCTCAGGTGTTCTGCGACATGGAGACCAGCGGGGGGGGCTGGACCGTGTTCCAGCGCCGGGTCAACGGCAGCCTGGACTTCCAGAGGAGCTGGGAGGAGTACAAACTGGTGGGTTCACACTTTAGATCTATGTCTTTGTAATGAGCACTTCTAGGTCATAAGGTCTTGGTGAGTTAGAAAGTCTTATTGACACATGTAAACGTTGGTAAGCGTGTGTGTGATCGTGTGTGTGTCTTTATAGGGCTTTGGGGACCCCTCTGGAGAGCACTGGCTGGGTAACGAACTGGTGTACCAGCTGACTAGCCACGCCCAGTACGCCATGAGAGTGGTGCTACAGGACTGGGAGGGTCACGCCCCTTACTCTCACTACGACAAGTTCCAGCTGGGCAGCGAGAAGCAGCAATACAGGTAGAGAGGATCGTGCTGCGTGAACTACAGCACTAAGGAAGTAGCTATAGATGGAGGAGGATGGTTCAGTTCACAGGAAGTATCTATAGATGGAGGATGGTTCAGTTCACAGGAAGTAGCTATAGATGCAGGATGGTTCAGTTCAAAGGAAGTATCTATAGGTGGAGGATGGCTCAGTTCACAGGAAGTATCTATAGATGCAGGATGGTTCAGTTCACAGGAAGTAGCTATAGATGGAGGATGGTTCAGTTCACAGGAAGTAGCTATAGATGGAGGATGGTTCAGTTCACAGGAAGTAGCTATAGATGGAGGATGGTTCAGTTCACAGGAAGTAGCTATAGATGCATGATGGTTCAGTTCACAGGAAGTAGCTATAGATGGAGGATGGTTCAGTTCACAGGAAGTATCTATAGATGGAAGGTGGTTCAGTTCACAGGAAGTAGCTATAGATGCAGGATGGTTCAGTTCAAAGGAAGTAGCTATAGATGGAGGATGGTTCAGTTCACAGGAAGTAGATGGAGGATGGTTCAGTTCACAGGAAGTAGCTATAGATGGAGGATGGTTCAGTTCACAGGAAGTAGCTATAGATGGAGGATGGTTCAGTTCACAGGAAGTATCTGTAGATGGAGGATGGTTCAGTTCACAGGAAGTAGCTATAGATGGAGGATGGTTCAGTTCACAGGAAGTAGATGGAGGATGGTTCAGTTCACAGGAAGTATAGTAGCTACATACAGTCTAGAGGATGGTCGGGTAGGAAGTAGCTACAGGTCTGTACTCAGGCAATGACCTGGGGTGGCATGTGCCCCCCTGGAATGTTTTTGGGCACCCCAGGGTGCCCCGGGTGCCCAATAAATCAACAGTATCCTACTCTACTACTCTACACTGTAACTGTGACTTCAGTCTAACTCGCCCCGTCTCCTTCCCTGCTCCGTGTGACTGGACCCATGGCAGGTTGTTTCTGAGGGGATACAGTGGCACTGCGGGGGAGCAGAGCAGCCTAGCCTCCCACGGCAGCAGCTTCAGCACCAGGGACCAGGACAACGACAACTGCCTCTGCAAGTGTGCCCTGATGCTGACCGGAGGTGAGGACCATGTAGCAGAGGTGGTTAGAGACCGAGTTCTAGTGTTGAATCTTTCATTTAGTCAGCGGAATGCGAATCCCTTACTTTATAAAGCGCATGATAACGGTTCGCCGTTTTAGTGAATCTGATATTGAAACCTTCATTTGAATCGAATTATCATAAGTGACCTGTTTGAATCACCTGTTTGAATCATCTGTTTGAATCACCTGCTTGAATCACCTGCTTGAATCACCTGTTTGAATCACCTGATGTTGAATGGCATGTTGGTCCACCTCCTGCAGGGTGGTGGTTTGACGCGTGCGGTCTGTCCAACCTGAACGGTATCTACTACACCATGGGCCGCAACATACGCAAGCTCAACGGCATCAAGTGGCATCACTTCAGAGGGCCCAGTTACTCCCTCCGCTTCACAGCCATGATGCTCCGCCCTGCCACGTTCTAGACCACACCCACTTCACCTTTAAGGAAAAGAGAGAGGAGAGGAGAGGAGAGGAGAGGAGAGGAGAGGAGAGGAGAGGAGAGGAGAGAAGAGAAGAGAAGAGAAGAGAAGAGAAGAGAAGAGATAGAGCAGAGAGGAGAGGAGACGAAAGAGAAGACAAGAGCAGAGAAGAGAAGAGAAGAGAGGAGAGGAGAGGAGGAACAGTTAATAGACGATTAATAGGTCAAACTTGTGCTATGCATTTAAAAGGAATTAGACTTGTCTGCGGTGCATATTATATTGCACATAACCGTGTAGCATTTATGCTTTAAATGTGCTGATGTTTTTCTCATATTTTTATGCCATGTTTTGAGATTCAACTTCTTTTTTTCACCCTCAAATGATGCACTTTAAGACGTGAGGTGAAGTGGGACATGCCTGGCTGGCAGCAGCATTCGCTGACAAACTATTTTACCGGCTGTGTATGTCGCCTCGCAGTTCTGTAGAAGAGGTATGAACACAGAACGGGGTCATTGTTGTACCTCAGCCAGCAGCGGAGGCCGAATCCACATCCAAATGCCGAAGAAGATTGTGAACAGAAAATATTTCCTTTCAGCTCCTCTCTGTGGTTGAGATTGAGTTGTTTATTTTTATGTATAATTTTCTATGTATAAATGTCTTATTTTGGGGGGGTTTGGCGTAACAAAAACATTTTGATTTTACAACATAATGTTTTAGGCAGGTTTGGGAACAGTTTGTTCAGGAGGATCCTTCCAGAAATCAGCCATAAATAAAACCAGGACTCTGCTTACTCACTGACCTCAAATTCTTGCAAACAGCTTTCTGAGTCAGTGCATGAAAGTAATGTGACCACTGGGGATTGTACCCAGGAAGTCACATGACCACCGGGGACCCTTACCCAGGAAGTCATGTGACCACTGGAGATGGACCCACCATGATGACTAGTCAGGGTACCTCAGCACACGACAGCAACAAAATAATTGCCTTATGGACTATTCTGAAGGACAACGACCGCAATGGTCATCTGTTGGCATAGCGATGGTCATCTGTTGGCATAGCGATGGTCATCTGTTGGCATAGCGATGGTCATCTGTTGGCATATCGATGGTCATCTGTTGGCATAGTTTATGCTGGTCATGTAATTTCCCGGTTTTGTGCGCGTATGAGTGTGATAAGAACTTTTGACATGTTGATAAAGTTAATAACCTCCATATGGTAGTTCAAACTCTCTCTTGGATGCTGATGCAATCACAGTTTGTCCACTGGTCCAATCCAGCTAGTGAACTTACCAGAAGACTTGTGACTAAGGACAAGGGGTTGGCCTGGAGTTTGAAAGGTCGGCCTTGTTACTATTACTCTTGTTTCTTTTTCAGAGAGCTGGAGAACTCCAACTGAGACAGAGCCAAAGACTGCTTTCTTCTTTTTCCCAGAAGAAGAAACCAATAAAAAACATTTAAAAAGTCCACATAAAAAATCCAACCAGGTTTATGTAGATTGAACAACAGCTTTTATTAACAATTTTATATGATACCCCACCAATCATCCCTTATAGAGAAGTGAACGTTACTAGAATGTAATCATGTTTGCCAAACTTAGCCACAAGGAGGCAGTATTATGTTGCTTCTGCTTCTTAGCCAGCCAGCAAAGCCTGAGAGCCTGCTGAACAGGGGGGTATTCCAGGTAGCGGGTTTAACAAACTCTGAGATTAACCCTGAACTCTGAGTTGAGTTACTCTAACATGAGAAACTCTGAGAATTCGGTTCCAGAAAAGCTGATATGAATTAGTTAACTCAACTCGAGTACGTCAACTCAGAGTTAAGCGCGGGCATGAGAACTATTGAAAGCCAACATCAATGGAGCTCCGATACTAGGATCCACCATGCCACCCGGCGACAAAAAACGTTGTCCTACGTCACCAAACTTCAGATTCAAGTTTCATTTCGTGTTTATGGTCGAGTACATTTTCCGGAAAAAAGCAACACGGCTGTAGCAGCGTATGCAAGTGGCGTGGGAGACAATTGCTGCCGAGCATACATTTGAATATAATAGCCAGTCCATACATTGAACATTTAACCCAACTGTCCGTTAATGTTACAGGAGAAAAAGTGGTGGCCTTAATAAAATAGCAGGTTCAATGTTTTATTAAATATAAAAACATACTACGCAGGTAATGCATAGTTTGCTTAGTTACGCTTGTGATTGTAGCCTCGACGTCACCTTGGTTTTAATCATATTCGACATGATACTAATTCAATATCAATTGGTGCTTATTTCAAGCAGTTTCCCCAACAGAATGCTTTTCATCAAAAGATGATGATGACGAAAAAACATTGACTTCTGCCGTAGAAATGGATGCAGAGAATTATGTGGTAGCTGGTAGTTCTCTCCCCATGTAGCTTACTATTATTTACATCGTATAAAAACGATTTGCACATTCTAATCCTGTTGAACAGAGCATGGATGCTACAGTGAGATGTTCATTTAATGGCAGGTGTATTTTGCATGTGGAACTGTGAAATGTAGCTAATGTAATCTCATGTATTCCTATATAGTTACAAATAAATGAGTTGTACAAACTGTACCTCATGAAGAAAGTGCCAAAAACTGACCAAGAGATGGTGTAGGCCTACTTAGGGTAGACGAATAAAGACTAATCTCGAAAAAGATTTACTGGAACTCCAGTTTTGGGAGGATGCATGGTCACAGGTGATAATAAAATAATTGTAGGAACAATAACCTATATGAATATTAATTGTTGAATTTGCTGAATTTCTATTTTGACCAAGAGATGGTGTACTTAGGGCAGAAGAATAAAGGCTGACCTTGTAAGGCTATCAACCTGCCCCCACCTCTCATATGGTAAACTATGGAGTTACTGGATGGATTCTCAACTTGATGGCTCTCACATCTCATTGTGTAACTTACTGTACCATAGTCACGTTGATAAGAAAGGGTCAAGATTGTGGTGTGATTGTAGTTGTTCTTGGGTATTAAAAGGAATTGTGAAGCATTTTTCTGTGGATGATTGATCTCCTGAGACCTTCTCCTCAGCTCTGGCTTTGTATCTCTGGTTTACAATAGGCCTAGTCATGGTAGAGTAGGCCTAGTTAACTTTCATTGATTTCATTCATTTGCAATATGATTACATGATCCTATATTATTTCACCTTAATTTGACCATTCTTGCTTTGATTTAACCCAAAGATTCAAATAACTGCAATTGGTAGGCTATTGGCATTATTCGGTTAATGTTAATAGGCCTACTGTTCAGTTTCCCATCTTCCTTCAAACGAAGGCTACTCATTGTTAGATTTCTATTTGTAGGCAATGAAGAAGACCAAATCCTACAATTTAAATGATTTTTCTTTATTTCAGTGCCAAAAAGCTTTTGGTCAATTCTGTGTGCACGTCCACGGCGTATAACACTAGCGATGAAGACCCAAGGGCTGAGAATGTTGCTCAAATAAATTACAGATCGTGACGGGAAACGGTAACGTTAACTTAGGTATTCATCAGGGAATTAAAGCACATCAAATCGCAGTCTTAAATTCGTCTCCTGGCGTATAACTAAGCGAATTTAATTTTGTTCGAGATCGCTCGGCTGAACCAGGAAACGATATCCCATGTCTTCCAACGCTATCAAACTCAGAAAGTGGGAGGGGATAGGTAAAACTCAGAGTTTGGCATGGAACTAACCTGCTCGCGACCAGGTTAGTTTCACAGCGTAAGTTACCATGGCTACTTACCAAAAGGTTTCGTTACCTCTCTTTCTGGAACGGAAACCTAGGAGTTTGCCTGTTTTCAGGGTTAAACAACTCAGAGTTTTCACAAAACCGGCTACCTGGAATACCCCCCAGGACAGTGATGCTGTGGTAAATAAGGCCAGAACACATCATCAGCCTGTCACAAACAGCAGGGGGAAAACGTCTCAGCTCTGGACTGAACTCAATCTTCAAATCTTCACTCTCCTTTTTTTTCTCTGGACGTTTTTGTTTTGTTTTTGTTTTTATTTATGTCATTCCTGACAATCACACCATGGCAACAGGTCTTTCCAGGAGCTCCGGTTTAGTGCAGTATGTTTTGTATCATGTAACCAATGTATAACAAAATCAAGATCACCATGAGTGTTTTTGTGTGTTCCTAGGTGTCTCTGTGTGTGTGTGTGTGTGTTCCTAGGTGTCTCTCTGTGTGTGTGTGTGTGTGTTCCTAGGTGTCTCTCTGTGTGTGTGTGTGTGTGTGTGTGTGTGTGTGTGTGTGTGTTCCTCAGATGGAGAAACCCAGCTATGTTGGCCTCTCAACCTTTTTTCCAAGACACGTCAGAAGAGAGAGGGGGGGGGGTAGGGGGGGGTTAGGGCGGTGGTTGAAATGCAGCTGGCCAGACTTGTCAACTCAAAGCACGTGCGCACACAAACACGCACACACACATACAATATTTTTACTGTAACTTAAACTTGTTGATTTGCAGTGTAATTGTGAGATGTAGACTGTGTCAGTAATCATGAAGTGGACATATTTTTGGTTAAAACATTTCCTCTATAGGAAGCAGCCTTGTCGAGGATGGATACTGAACATAGCTGAGGGTTGCAGTACAGTTGTATAGGAACACAATTCCTGCAATATTGTGTTGCATTCCCCTGACCTTCTAGCTGGCTAGGGGATCATAAAAGGGGTTGAGATTTATATGTACGTGTAGGTCTCTGTTCCTGGGAAATATGTCTGATCTACCTGCCTGCTTATCTGTCTGTATACCTGTATCTGTCTGCCTGTCTGTTCACCAGTCTGACTGTATACCTGGCTGTCTGTCTTCTTGCCTGTCTGTCTGCTTTCCTGTCTGCCTGTCTGGCTGCTTGGCTGTGTGTCTGCCTGCCTGTCTGTTTTGCTGTCTGCCTGCCTGCCTGTCTGTCTGCTTGGCTGTCAGCCTGCCTGTCTGTCTGCTTGGCTGTGTGCCTGGCTGTCTGTCTGCTTGGCTGTGTGCCTGCCTGTCTGTCTGCTTGGCTGTCAGCCTGCCTGTCTGTCTGCTTGGCTGTGTGCCTGGCTGTCTGTCTGCTTGGCTGTGTGCCTGCCTGTCTGTCTGTGTGCCCGCCTGTCTGTCTGCTTGGCTGTGTGCCTGCCTGTCTGCTTGGCTGTGTGCCTGCCTGTCTGTCTGTGTGCCTGCCTGTCTGTCTGCTTGGCTGTGTGCCTGCCTGTCTGTCTGTGTGGCTGCCTGTCTGTCTGCTTGGCTGTGTGCCTGCCTGTCTGTCTGTGTGCCAGCTTAAAGAGTGTCTGCTCTTGTTTCACCTCCCACATCCCCCTGCTCTGGTACAAAAATACCCTCCGTTTTCACAGTGCTTGTTCAAGGCTCTTTGAGCTGTAGCAAAAGCAGTATACGGTTTTAGCAGCCCAATAATAACTGTAAAACCAACTCTAATGTTTCCTGTTATCCACTTGAAATGAAGATCAGATGTGTCTGTGTCTGTTGACTGGATCTTTGATAAGGATGTTGTTTCTTTAGTTTGCCTTGACTCTCCATCTGTTACTCTTTGTGTCACTTACATTAACGTTTAATCATTTAGCAGACACTTTCATCCAAAGCAACATACAAGTGTTTATAGTAAGTGCAGTAGATAACCAAGGAGGACTAAAAGTGCACAGTTTTAACAGTATTGCAGTCGATAGTGCCAAGGAACAGTCTGTAATAGACAGTCCAACAACAGCATCATGTAGAGTTTCTCTATGGTTAACCCAGAACTACTTGAATATGCGTCCTTGAATCTTTTTCTCCTTGACAGATAAACGCACATCTTATAAAGTATTTACAGTTGAAAATAGGTCAGCTCTTGGATATACCTTTTATCTGTCGGAGCTTATCTGTTTGAGGAACCGAGCCTGGGCCCAAGATGGGAAAACAGATTCTGTTTCAGACTGGCTGTCTTTCACACAACTTGTCCTCTCTTGATCAACAAAGCTAATCCATGTCTTTTGTATCTTTATCTCCGACTCTGCTGGGGATTTTCCTCATTGGATTCCCTGAAGCACAAGCACATTCCTCTCCTTCCATGGCTGTTGGATAATCTACTTTGTCGTTCACTGTTATGTTTTTTTCAATCCAGAAGTGTGGAATTGAATGACTTGGACTACATCTTTGTTTTGAGTGAGTCGGCATTCAGGGACCCTGTACTGAGGCCTCCGAGGAGTGTCAGAGATCTAAAACAGCTTCATAACGTAGGTGAATGTGTTCAACAGATTACAGCGGCCTCGTCGTGAATCACACAGGCCTCCTGCCTCGTAACACAGGCCATAAGATCCTCACACACGGCACCTTCGGAAAGGAAGGACAAGAGGAACCAGGAATGCTTCAGATGAGGACTGACTGAGAGCTGCCTTGCATTCCCGACTGCTCTCATCTTCTCCGATATTAAACACTGCTCACCTACACACTCATCGGCCGTGTGGGTGTGTGAGAGTCAGATGTCAAGTGTTTCTAGGTGAACCAGAATAGACCAGGAGGGTCGGGGATGTGGGGGGGGGGAAGGGTTGTGTACATACCTCAGCTGTATGTCAGTCTCTCACAGTATTACACACAGATCAGCTGTACATCATAGGAGATTACAGTAAGAACAAAAAAGATGAATGGACGTCAGACCGTATGAATGTGTTGACAGCAGAACTCACGGCTGTCCGTTTCCCAGCGAGAGAGGGAGATGAGAGAGAGAGAGAGAGAGAGAATGAGGAAGATGAGAGAGAGAGAGAATGAGGAAGATGAGAGAGAGAGAGGGAGAGAGAGAGAGAGAGAGAGAGAGAGAGAGAGAGACTGCAGTGTGAAGATGTAGAAAAGAGCAGCACGCTAAGAGGAGACGAGGGAGCCACACAGACTTCATCCCTGCTAGTAACGTTGATGTCATCGTCAGGCTGGTGGTGGAGGAGTATGCTGGCACAGAGAGACCAATCTGTTCACTCACAGCATGGCTTTACCTTGGCGTGTGTGACAGTGTGTGTGTGTGTGTGTGTTGGCGCCTGCGCATGTGTGTGTGCGCAAGTGTGTGTGTGTGTGCGTGTGACCTCACCCTCCCTCTGTGGGGGGTGGGGTGGGGCTTACACAGACCCCTCCGCAGCCTGTCAGAGGTGTCACTCTCAGCGTGTCCGATAAAAAAACAAGAAATGACTCTCAGTCGTGGCTTGGTGAGAGCAGCTATGGCGTCAGCGTCAGGAGAATGCTGCGTTCACAACAACAACGTGTGTCACCGCCTGTGCTCAGGAACAAATAGAACTGTGAAGATGTTCCAAAGGAAGGAGTCTGGCTTGGAATGAAAATGGACCGAACATATGACGAACCTTGATTGGTTCATCAGCCTAAAATACACACTGACACCCTTGTCTATGGATGGATGGCTTTATAGATAGATGGATAGAGAGAGAGAGCGAGAGAAAGAGAGAGAGAGAGCGAGAGAAAGAGAGAGAGAGAGAGTGAGAGAGCAAGAGAGGGCGAGAGCGAGAGAGCAAGAGAGCGATAGATAGATAGATAGATAGATAGATAGATAGATGGAAGGATGTCGGTAGTCAGTCAGACAGACAAACAGACAGTTCTGTCATGGGGGAAAATGTCTTTACTGACAGCATCCTCTTGGACTGTCCTCCCAGGCTGAAACTGGAGTCCCTTGTCCCCATGGGCCCTCTGAGAAGGGAGGCTGAACACCTGTCAGCATAGGGTCAGTTGCTCTGGGCCATGGGTCCTCTCTTTCACTTTGGTTCAGTTGTCAGAAATATTAATCTATCAAGCGTTGCACAGTCAGTCGGTGAACAGGTTAAGAAAGCTTTATTGCTCGCGGCCGCAAGGAGACAAAAACATCACACGCCATTGTGCTACAAGTTTGTCTGCTAGCATGTTGTGTTGCTAGCTATTTAAACACAGGCACTCTTGACTGTCATTGGTTAAGACAAAGCATGCAAATGTTCCATGGCTCTTCTTCATTGGCTCCTCTGCATAGAACTGGCGCGCGTGTGGACGTGGAAACTTACAGAGTTCTCTGACCCTAGGCTTGACCATATATGATTCACTCAACACAGATAAGGTTAACACATTTATTGCACCTCTAGTATACTAATGGTCAACCTAGGTCAGTTCGTTTACGTCAGCCTAGTGTCTATAGGTCATGTTGGGAGAGGATTCTCTGCTGGCAAGGAATGCTAGCACCAGTATGTTCAGAATATAATTTTACATGCTCAATTTCTCTGACATCGGTGTCTTCATTTGTTATTGTGGTTTCAAAAGAGAGTTGATTGTGTGTCTGTTTTATGTTTGTTTATCGTGTTGTACTTTGCTCTGTATGTGCACTCTTCTACTGGGGCTGTCAGAAAAGGGCTTCCTGGTCTCAAAAGTGAGGACAGGGTCAATGAAAGTATCAAGGCCTCTGACTTTAGGACTGTTGTTGTTCATTGTGCCTGCCTGTGTGCAGTCATTTTGCACTCCCCTCCCCCCTGGTCTAGCACTGGAATCCCCCCCTCTCACTCCCCCCTGGTCTAGCACTGAAATCCCCCCCTCTCACTCATACCCCGTGGAAGGTTGAGAACAGGTGGTCACTCTACTCTGTGGTGACAGGCAAGCCCACTCCTATCTTCCAACGCTCCAATGTCACACCGTGGGACCTCCCTGACTCATGTAGGGGTTTGTGACAGCACTTCCTGTGCCACCCTCCTTATTTAAGCTCCAGCGCTGGTCCTGAGGGCTCACTTCTTCTACCCTCCACTCACTCATCACAGCTTCGCTCCTCTCTCACGGCACCCTCCCTCGCTCCAACCCCGTGACCTATCCTCTCCTCCCTCCCTCCCTCCCCCTCTCCGCTGTCGCACCCGAGAGGACATGAGTGGCATCGCGGCTCCCCAGGATCCGAAGCCAGCAGCCCGGCCCTTCGTCTTGGCTGTCAGGAAGATCAAATGTGCAGCCATGGTTCACAGCCTCGCTCGGAGCTGGCAGGGCTGGGCGACGGAACACTCTGACCGCCAGGACGACATACCTTCCGGATGGATGCCCAGCTCCATCGGCGAGGGCGAGGAGGGCAGCGAGGCCGACGCCAAAGTCAAACTGACGGTGAAACCGCGCGTGGTGGAGGCGGACGAGGACGGGGGCAGCCAGATCAGGACGAGCGCCGTGACGAAGCGGGCGGCGGCCAAACCCGGCGAGGGGGGGCGGCAACTTGATCAGCGCTCTGAAGGAACGCATCATGGCGCCTGAGGACCCCCGCCGCCAAGGACTTCCTGGGTGGCGGTTCCCCCACTCGCCGGCGGCAGGTACGGGCCCTGGCCCTGCAGAACCAGGAGCAGGACGGGGGCAAGAAGCTGAGCTCGCGCAGTAGCAGTCTGGACACAGAGGACAGCGGCCTGGGGGACGAGGCGTCGTTGTCTGGCAACAGCAGTGACAGCAGGCCATCGCTGCTGCTGAAGAAACAGCCCAGCAGACCCAAGGTAACCATGGGGACCAGCGGGTGTGGGGACAGCCACAGGACGCTGGGGTACACGGCACCGAGCACCGACCCTGGCGTGGGCTCCTCTGGCCAAGCGCTCTTTATTCAGAGGATTCTCATCTCGTACAATCTGAGGACTCGTTTTTAGTTTGGCGGGAAAGCATCCTTCAAGCTGTGAATGTGTTGTTAGGTTTGCGTGACATGCGGTTTAAAAGGTACAGCTCGTTTGGACGGCAGTGGACTTACTGCAAAGAGTGAGGCCCCCACAACATCAGTGTTTGTAACCTGGTGGACGATTAGGCATCATCCACTCGGCTGTAAGGTTGCTTTTGGGTTCAAACAAACATGCAGTGCCTCATCAGACAGATTCAGACTTGCTGTCATGACTCAGGATACAGACAGGTCTGCTTACTTCATATCTGCAGATGTTAGGGAAGGTTATGGAGTCTTTCCTGCCCTGACAACAGCGCTGGTTTGAGCAGCCTTGTTCAGAGTCTTTTACGTTGGCTGAGAAAGAACAGCGCATCCTAAAGGTTTTTTTCCGACGGAACGTGATTTGTGCTTTGCTCGCCGCTGTGTTCAGCGCAAAGGCGTTCGGTGAAGTCGCAGAGGACGCTGCTAAATGTCAGGAACGACTTTGGAGCCGTTGGAGATCCGGCGTTCCGGAGCACAGTGGCGCCGTTGTCGTGTTCCGTCTGAAAAGGCATTAACTCACTCTTCCACAGCCTGAGGGGAAAGAATCTGACCTCCACAGGGACCTGATAGGAACCAAGCAATACTATATAAATATACGTGGTGGAACCAGGCCAGAGTCATGCAGGGATAAATGCTTAGAAGTCACAGGTTTGTACTGTCTGTGCTATCCTTGTAGCTATGTAAACTTGCCAGTCATGTGACCCAACTTTCCATCTGATCACTGGAATATTAGAGAACTATCTGAACCATGGAAAATATTGGGGAATGGAATATATCTGAGCTGTGAGTAAACAGAGTCACTCACTGCCACGCCGAACACCTGACCTTTCAGCTAATCATGGGTCATAAAAGTGACAGAGATTTATGTTTAATGGCCTCTGGTCCTGGAAGACCCGTCTCTCCACCTACCTGTCTACCTGAAGGACTTCTTACCAGTCTGTATGACTACCTGTCTGTCTGTCTAACTACCTATCTGTCTGTATGACTACCTGTCTGTCTGACTACCTGTCTGTCTGTCTGTGGTCTGCATACCAGACCACCTCCTCTAATTTCACTCCCACATCCCCCTGCTCTCCCAAGTACAAAAATACACCAAGTTCTCAGAGTGCTTGTCAATGGTTCCTTCTGCCCAAGAGAACGGACACACCAGTTCATACACGACACAACAACGTTTGAATGCAATATAATTTAGCATACCGAACAAAATTCATGTTCTTAAATGTTGTGTTGACTTGTGTCCTCCACCCCCAGATTAAGGTGAACACCATGAATGACATCAAGAGTCGCTGGCAGCAGTGGTCCAAGCAGCACGTGGAGGGCCAGAAGCTCAACCCCTTCAGCGAGGACTTCGACTACGAGCACGCCATGTCCCAGCGCCTCCAGAAGGGGGACGCCGGCTACGGCAAGCCCAAGGAGGGCACCCGGACGGCGGAGCGCGGGGACCGGGCACAGAAACACGTCCAACGCGAGATGGAGGAGATGTGCTTCATCATCAGGGACATGGGCCAGACAGACAAACAGGGGCGCTTCTTCATCACCTTCGGACGTCTGTTTGACCGCTATGTTAAGATCTCTGACAAGGTGGTGGGCATCGCGCTGCGCTGCAGGAAACACAAGATGCTGGATTTTGAGGGGGAGATGCTATGGAAGGGCCAGGATGATCATGTGATTATTTACCTGACGGACTAAACACACATACACTCGCAGCCACAAACACACTATTTCTGAAGTGTGTGTGTGCAGTGTATGCACACACTCACGGACAAATATGTACACTAGATATAAAATATGTATCGGCTCAAACAAACACACTTAACACAAAGACATATTTACATAGAGCTACGTACAGCAGTACAAACATTTAGAAACTCAAATATCGCCACCACTCCTCGCTCTTTTCGTGTTAGAACTACAATATGATGGAAGAGGAAACTGAATTAAACACTTATTTCCAGCGACAGATGCACTTTATGTGAACATATCTTTCAAAGTGAAAGTGTCTAGGTCTTCTCACAGAAGGACTTGTTGTAAATGTTTACATCATCTATAAGTAGATGCCCATCAGTCTTAGGAGTCGACATCTATAGGCAGCTGTAAAGCTCTGGCATAAAGGGCTTTCCAGATCAGATTGAATTTGATCTGTGCAGAGCCACACAGACTCCTGCGAATCCCAGCTGCATAACTCTCAACACTCACTAACAGATTCCTGAAGTCAATGTGTTCTTCACACCTAAACAACATGCTGATAACTTTTGGACGGCCATGTTACCCTTCAGTCTGTGAATGCCAAGCTAAAGAATATTTTGACTTAACTCGACAATTATTTATTTGAAGTGAAGTTAGGGTGTGTTGCAATAGTTGTTGTTATTGTTGTAAAATTCTTGAAATAACTTTCTATTTATGCTGTTTTGGTAAATACTATTTAAGGATTTTGGAGTTCTGTTATAGCCTTGATACTGCAAAGTTGTAGTATTATAAAAGTGTTTCATGTTTTTTAAAAGTATGTTTATAATGCTTTTACAATGCTTCTTTGATTATTTCTTTCAAATAGTTATTTCTAGGGAGGAATTTGAATTCCTGTTTTCTGGTCAAGAATATTTGTCATATGGTTGTGTTTTAGAAACATTTTAAAAACATTATTTGATCAAATAAGGCACTGTCATCAATATATTATTTGGAAAGTGTATCCCTTGTGCTGCCTTCGTCATGGTGCAAAACGTGGGTCCCAATGACCTGAAGGCAGCACAAGGGGTATTGATTGAAAATCAATATGCCTGGGCAACAATGAAGCAGTAGAAACCTGTGGAAAAAAATAGCTCACAGCAGGTGGACATTTTAAATGAGAGTAAAACTGTTTTATTGACAGTTGAAATAGGTTAACAACACACCAAATTGTGCAGTACTCAACATTAACATTTTGGAAAGAACCTCAATTAGAAATGATAAAAGTGGGATGACATGCCAAGTCTGGTTGTTCAACCGTACCTGTCTATAAAGTCCAACATTTCTCTGTCGAATGAAACAAAAAAGCACATTCTGTTCCGTCTGCCCAGACCTTGTGTATCTTCAAAGCTCTAAAAATCAGTTGGTGGTAGAAGACTGACACACTGAGAACTGAATGGCAGCGTGGACTGGGAGTGTAAGCAGTGTTCTTATATCTTGCTCAAACTCTTAGAAAGGCTCGCGCTAGGCTCGTGCAGAGCGTTCGGATGGACAGGTTGATCCACCCGTCGGTCAGAGCCTTGCAGTTCAAAAAGAACCCATCAGAATCAGAATTTATTTTAGCAGTTGGTTGCGGTGAAGTTGGTGTTCTCCCAGACTTCAGTGTTTATAAGGCCTCTGTTTTGTCCCACAGTTGATAACGCTGAGTATAGTGCCGGGCACGACAGAGCAGACAGGAGAGGGATGAAGTTCAACGGCAAAAATTTGTGCCGTATCGTATGCATCGGTTTTAAATACAATTAAACAGCGGGAATTGTTAAACAGAAAAGAAAAAAGAAAAGTAAAGAAAAATACAGTGTTGGTCTATTATCTCTATCCATAACCAACTACGATTCAAAGTTCCTGGATATTGAGACAAAATCGTCCCTTAAAGGTGGGATTAGAGAGGCTGGTGGTTCAGACTTGGCTTTTCAGTATTATCCTACTTCGGGGCACATGAATGCTATTAAATAAACGTGTTTTCAATAGACTTGTTTTCTACTCGATAATCAAAAAGTGAACAAATTGGCACATACACATGACAGCTGTAAAGAACATTCTGGAGGTCGGTGCACGATGAGCTGGCTGATTTCATCGTCTCTACGTTCAATAATTAAAAAAAATACAATTTAATTTTACAAAAATACAATAACATTGCACAATAACTTTTTTTAACTGTTTTTGAATAACCAAAAAGTAATCCCTTTCTTTTAAGTGGTAAGTTTCTTTTCATACTCCCTTTTGCTCACACTTTAAACAACGTTTTTTTTCCCATGCTATCTGTTAGCAACATCATTACCCACTAACTTAACACCGTTTATCCCTACCTGCGTTGCTCTACACTTTGTAAAACCACGCCTAACGTCAAAATGGCTTTGTTATCTAGGACTTTACTTATTAGAGGGGGTCGGAATCATCCAACCATGCTACGATGGTGTCGGCCATGTTTGATCATGTGATTGGATTGAACCAAGGCCGTGGTCACATCATCCAGCAAAACTACAAAAAAAGGTAGAAGAGATTTCGCATTCAAGCATATATGCTGCCACATTGTAATGAGCAGTGGTCAAAATGTCCAGAATTTCATTTCTTTGTATTTACTACTCTTAGTAGTAAAAAAGTAAGTGCGGGTAAAGTTTTTGAGTCTTTGAGGCAGCCATTTTGTATTGACATGTGGCTTCTCTCCATTGATAACAATTGTAAAAAGGTGGATGTTAAATATTAGTTTTAATGTTAAACAGTGTGACCACAGCCTCCCCTCAGTAGTATGCCGTCTCAACATGGTGCTGCTACTTATTGCTTCGTAATATCAAGTTATTCAGTTAACAGATTTAAACTAGTTAAACATTTTAAACAAGTTAACAGACTTAAACATCAACATTCCTGCAACATTGCTACTTGCTCAACTAGGATTCATCGACCGTCACACGTTATTATTACCTAAAAGTCTTAAATCCTAAATGGTGTTAAAACAAAGACAATGTGAGGAACACATACTTCAGAATGTACTACAGTGTCTCGAGAGTGGCCTGTTGGCAGTTTCCGATGATAATACTAAGTGGTCCTTAACATGCAACATGTCTTACAGTTTATTAGACAGATTATGACTCGCGTATCCATGGTGACCAGAAATGGAACACAGCAGCACACATTCAATATCAACACTACAGTAGCGGTAATACAAATTTTCATAAAATCAAAATAAACTGCTACATTTTCTAGTCCTCAACCCATGTTGGGTTTTAATACCAACACCCTAAATCTTCAGCTCTTTCAACCGTTCTTAATATCTCATGCTAAATCTTATCATGGCCTAAAATCAAGAGAGTTCTCTGGCAAGCGGAGGGCCTCAACTAAAGCTACAACAAAGCCACTTCTCTCCTTCCGTGGCGCAGGGAATCGTTCCGACCGCAAATAAAGACAGGAAGAAGTGCCCAGAACAAAGATGTGATGGTGTGTTGATCCCGGCTCCATCTCTACAGTGTGTACACAGCCTTCCCTCCTCTGGCACACCTCCCATCTCATCCCGCTTCGCTTTCCTCCTTCACTCCTCCTCCCCCTCTTCCTCCCCCTCCCCCTCTTCCTCTTCTTCCCCCTCTTCCTCCTCCACTTCCTCTTCCACTTCCTCCTCCTCTTCCCCCCCCCTCTTCCTCCCTCTCTTCCTCTTCTTCCTCCTCCTCTCCCCCCCCTCTCCTCCCCTCTTCCTCTCCCCTCTTCCTCCCCCTCTTCTCACCCTCTTCCTCCCCCTCTTCCTCCTCCTCTTCCCAGATTGCGTTGCTAATCACTGGCTCTGCTGACAGTCCCAGGAGGAAGGCAGTAATTTTACAAGGACCGTGTCAATTGGGGCCCTTCAACAGCCCCCCACACCCCCACGTCCTTCCTCATTCAACAACTCTGTTACCAGCTACACATTAAAGACACTGCTGGTAGATGGCACAGTAGAACTCTTCAAACAATAGCCAAGCTTCTAAGACAACGTTAGGTTTCTACAAAACAACAGTTAGAAGATCAAAACCACTCCAGTGTAGGAATATCTTACTGTTCCTTTAACCGTTTAAAATATTTCTCCTGATTCTGTTACCATTCTGATGTCTGGGTCATTTGATTGGCCGGGCCTACCCTTGCCCCAATGCCGTGGCAACAGTTACCATTGTTGAAGATGGAACTATCAAAAGAACACAGAATCAAATAGAACCTTCCAGAAGTCATAATGATAGAACCCTTCGGCTTCCCATTATTCCAACCTTCAGTGCTGCACCCTACTGTCAGACCTAAGCACTGCACCTGACACGGCAGGAAAACAATCCCAACGGTGTGGAGTTGAAACCAGGAAGTCCTTATATGGGTCCAGCAAGGGTTGTCATCCTTGAATGCCCCTGCCCCTTCACACCTGCTGCTCTAGAAAAGGTCACGATCAGTTATGTCTCCCCCAGGCTCAAAGCAATGCATTATGGGAGAGGGGCAGGTGGGGCACAAAGAGCAGGTTAGAGAACTCCAGTTCCCACAATCCTCAGGACCGGTCACAGCAAGGGCCCACAGTGCTCTCCAAGGACAGCTGGGAGGAGTGGCGAATCAGAGGAGCCATCCCAGGTTCCACCATGGAGGAGGTGGGAAACAGCTTGTACCAGCCAATCACCATGTTGCTCAGTTCCAGCTCCTCCAATAGGATGCGGGCCACACCCATGAAGCATTTGCGGTCCATGCGTCCATAGTTTCCCCAGACGATCACCTGCCAAAGACACATCAAGAAGTGGCTGCAGCGATGGGTGTCATGGAGACAACTGATCTGGAATGGTTGTTGTGGTGGCAACTGTGTGTGATGGTCATCATTGAAACGTGTACAAAACTACATGTTACAGCTAGCCTTCCTAAGTTACGTCAGGATGAAGGAGATACTGGACTGGAGAAAAGATGAAAGGACTGAGAAAGAAATGGTGAGATGAGGAGGAGGGGGTGGAGTAGGTCTCAAAAGGCTGCTGCTAGTGTGTGTGTGTGTGGTGTGTGTGTGTGTGTGTGTGTGTGTGTGTGTGTAGTTACCTGCACCACCTTCCCCTGAGGGCTCTCTGAGAAGATGAGCAGTTGGTTGTAGAGCGGGTCCAGAGACTTCCTGACGGACTTTGTCTTCTTCTTGGCCACACACACCCCGTTCTCAAGGAGATACACCTTTATGTAGGCAGCTAGAGAGCAGAAAAGGAGAGCAGGAGAGGAGGAGAGGAGGAGAGGAGAGGAGGAGAGAGGAGAGGAGAGAGGAGGAAAGGAGGAGAGGAGCGGAGTGGAGGAAAGGAGGAGAAAGCGGAGAGGAGGAGAGGAGAGGAGAAGAGAGGAGATGACGAGAGAGGAGAGGAAAAAGCGTAGAGGAAAAGAGAGAAGGAGGTGAAGGAGAGGTTTTATTGATCGGAGGGCAGCCACACATCTACACACCCAACCCCCTCCGCCTCCTGCTCTCTCTTTACCTGGGGGTCCCTTGGAGCCAGGTTTCATGGTGAGTCCACGGGCCTGAACGATCTCCACCTCCAGGCCCCCGTTCCTCTCCACCAGGCCCAGCTCGACGTCGCCCAGCGACGTGGTCGCCAACGTCTGCCTGCCCACAAACTGGGCAGGACCCATCCCATCCAGGAAGTCACTGAACTGGGCATCTGAAGCCAGGCACATGCCACTGTAGTTCAGACTGGGAGACGAGACAAGGAGACGTCGTTAGGAGACGAGACAAGGTGACGTCGTTAGGAGACGAGACTAGGTGACGTCGTTAGGAGACAAGACAAGGTGACGTCGTTAGGACACACTCCAGTGTAGATGTGAGCAGTAGAGAGCAAAGTGAATGAAAGAGGACCAGAGAGGAGTAGAGGGAGGTAGAGAAGGTGGAAGCAGAGAAGTACCTGGCAGAGTCAGAATGTGGAGTCTGGTGCATAAACATCTCTGCCTGGTGTTCTTAAGGCCTGACAAGAAATCTTTCTTTGTATTTAACAGTACCGATAGAAGGGCAAACCTGGACTATAGACCGCTGAAGGTCCCTGTAGTGTGCTGTTTCATGATTCACACTCACACAGACACACACACACAGACACACAGACACACACACACACAGACACACACACACAGACACACACAGACACACACACAGACACACACAGACACACACACACACACACAGACACACACAAACACACACACAGAGACACACACACACAGACACACAGACACACACTCACACAGACACACACATTTGTGTCCAGTTGGTAGGTGTTGATTGGGTAAAATGGATTTCTGTAAAATGGTGTTCAATTCACTGAGCTAAATTGCTCCTTTCTGTGTTCTACTATATCTGTACACCTCCCCCCCCTCCTCACCTGCCCCCCCCCCTTCTTATCTTCACCTCTCCCCTTCTTTTCCTCTCCTCTCCAGGCTCTGGTCTATTTTTATAGTCTTGCTCGGACGGACCGAGCGGCACCAGCTGCCACTCGTTGGCCAGCCAGAATCTCGGGAGAGTTCTCTTTCCCTTTTCGCTCTCTCTTTTTTCCTCTGTCCATTCTCTCGTTCTCCATCTCTCCCTGTCCTCTTCCCTTCCCGTTCCCCTCTCTTGGGTTTTTATGCTGAGGTGTCAAAACAGGCCTGTGAGAATTGTGTCAACGCCACACCACCACACTCTCCAACCCCACCACAGTCACGGCACGTACACGCCATGTGTGGCTCCACATGCATACCGTTTTTGTGTATCACATGACTCAATGTCATCGGGCCAAATCATCAAACGGATATGATTGGACATGAGTTCTGGCAACTGTTCCTGTCAGTATTATGACATCATCGGCCCTTCCCCAGACCTGTGAGTAGGACACTACTCTTCATAATTGTACATGTTTTGTTACAGATATTTAATACGATTAGTCATAATATTTAGATATATAGTTATACATTTAGATGACAATGTGTCTGTAGTGTATATCAGAGTAAAGAAATATCCCCAGTTGATTTTATATACAGTAGGTGAACTGGGTAAACCGTTTGTAGTGAGAGAGTTGCAGATTCAGCTCTTCCTACAGGACGTCAGACAGAGCTACATTTTTTGATTATCTACATATTTCTGAGAAAGCATCAGCGCAGCGCAGCACACACACACACATTACATACACACACCAAAAACACACACTTACCGTGAATGACATATTTATAGATCGGAATATAAGCATATATTTTATTCTCTACGGCCAGTCTGGAGCATTCCGGCCTTGTTGACGTAAAGAAGCATTATCTGTTATGTATTCATGAGTTCATAAGATGCAGTAGACCCATGGGGCATGGCGGACTGCCATGATGCCTGCACTGTAATCCCAGGGATGACTGGATTATAATCCACACTCAATGAGCCTGATTCCCTTCTGATGCTGTGTGTGTGAGCATGTGTGTGTGAGCATGTGTGTGTGTGTGTGTGAGCATGTGTGTGTATTTGGCTAGCTCCTGCACCATAAAATATGATTTTTCGTTTCGTAGTAAAATGGCTCCAATGGTGTGTATGGTTCCAGTTAATATACAGTTGTACAGGTATAACACATGGGTGTTATAAACATGGGTGGTTGATGGGCAGGGTGGTGTGAGGGCAGGTCAGTACGTAGTATGCAGGGCGGTATGAAGGAGCACATGGGTGGTTGAGGGCAGGCCAGTACGTAGTATGCAGGGCGGTATAACGGAGCACATGGGTGGTTGAGGGCAGGCCAGTACGTAGTATGCAGGGCGGTATGAAGGAGCACATGGGTGGTTGAGGGCAGGGTGGTTGAGGGCAGGGTGGTTGAGGGCAGGCCAGTACGTAGTATGCAGGGCGGTATGAAGGAGCACATGGGTGGTTGAGGGCAGGGTGGTTGAGGGCAGGGTGGTTGAGGGCAGGGTGGTTGAGGGCAGGGTGGTTGAGGGCAGGGTGGTTGAGGGCAGGGTGGTTGAGGGCAGGGTGGTCGAGGGCAGGTCAGTACGTAGTATGCAGGGCGGTATCAGGGAGCACATGGGTGGTGTGAGGGCAGGCCAGTACGTACTTGCCCTCGGAGCCGTAGCTGTTCATGCTGTCCTCGATGCTCTCGTGGCTGGCCTGCCGGACAGTCCTGCTGGGCATCTCCACTGCCAGCCCCGTCTCTGTGCTGCGCTGGATCCCCTTCAGTCTGCGGCCCTCTGCCTCTGCAGGGCGGCACAGGCACACAGTCACGACGAGGAACACAGGGTCACAGAGGACACAGGCAGACAGAGGACACAGGTACATAGGGGACACAGGTACATAGGGGACACAGGTACATAGAGGACACAGGTACATAGGGACAGACACAGGTACATAGGGGACACAGGTACATAGAGGACACAGGTACATAGGGGACACAGGTACATAGGGGACACAGGTACATAGAGGACACAGGTACATAGGGGACACAGGTACATAGGGGACACAGGTACATAGAGGACACAGGTACATAGGGGACACAGGTACATAGGGGACACAGGTACATAGAGGACACAGGTACATAGGGGACACAGGTACATAGAGGACACAGGTACATAGAGGACACAGGTACATAGAGGACACAGGTACATAGAGGACACAGGTAGACAGAAGACACAGGTACATAGAGGACACAGGTACATAGAGGACACAGGTACAGAGGACACAGGCAGACAGAGGACACAGGTACATAGAGGACACAGGTAGATAGAGGACACAGGTACATAGAGGACACAGGTACATAGAGGACACAGGGTCACAGAGACACAGGTAGACAGAGAACACAGGTACATAGAGGACACAGGTAGACAGAAGACACAGGTACATAGAGGACACAGGTAGACAGTCACACTGAGGACACAGGCACAGTTTGTGTTTTGATTGAACACCGTTTCTGATGTCCAATTAGTCATTAAGGACACTCACACTAATTTGGTGTCATTTCTGATCTGTAGCTTCTGGATGTGAGTTCAGTGTAAGCGGGCAGATCCAGCAGAGGGCGTCAGGGTTTGGGTTTTTCAAGGTCCTCCGTAAAACATGACCCAGAATATTTCTATTTCCATCCCCTTCACTGGGGACTGAAGCACCGGTAGATCTGGGCTAGCAAAGCTCCACTACTGAACTCATCTAGCTGGCCTGCTGCTGTCTGGAGTTGATCTCTATCCCCCACACACACCCTCTCTCTATCCCCCACACCCTCTCTCTCTCTCTCTCTCTCTCTCTCTCTCTCTCTCTCTCTCCACCACTGTCTCCCTCCCTCATTCTCTCTCTCTCCTTTTCTCTGTTATACAGTTGGTTATTTATGATCTGTTTGGATGTTTTATAAACCCACGTGTCACATGTGATGTCAGCCCCGGCAAGCAGGAGGCCTCGTTGTCACCATCACAACCACAGCGACTGGAAAAGAACACTCTGTCAACAGCAACTCTGATGAGGATGCTGTTGCCATGGGAGACCGGACCAAAGCATCCTGTGTCTCTGAGAGTGCATGGGAGCCATTTAACATTTCAGAGAGGGATGGTTATCTTCAAGGTGCGTGTCTGCTCATACTCAGAGCACTGCTGACTACAGGGACTGTTGAGGCAGACACAGTAGTAAATCAACTGTATATATATAAAGACTCAAACAGGAAGTAGACCCCTTCACAGGAAGTAGACCTGGACTTTTACTAATGGGGGTAATGTAGCATCTCCGTTACCAGGGGGCAGTATCGATCCCAGCTGCGGCCATCAGAGCTTGTGGTTATTTTGATTGATTGCCTGCCCTGTGTTTCCCACACACAAACCTCACTGAGGCTGCCTCACCGAGGCTGCCTCACCCAGGCTGCCTCACAACACGCCTCGCCCAGCACGGTGCCTGAGATCCAGCCTGTCCTCTCCCAACACCTAACATTTGGATTCTACTTTGAGCTTTGCATCCTAGCCCAGTCTCTCCAGCCCGCACCTTGTCCAACTGTCCTCCACCTCCTCCACCAGCCAATCAGCAGCACTGACACACACAGATACAGCCGCTTAGCAAAGAGTCAGTCGGTTAACTGTCAATAACAGTCAAATCACAGTGCATTTCTTGAAATGGTCATGTACACTATATTTACATAAAAGACAACATAGGACATCTCCTAAATGCCAGAGAACGTTAGGAGAAACATGCCACGACTCACTAAATTACATAGTCCTTTACATCAAAAAGGATTTTCCAAAATACAAATCTGGATAAAGCAACAGATTGAAAATCGAAATGAAAGAAAGAGCACATTCTTATGTGCGCTGCCCAATGCTGGAGTTGGATATTGTTGCTACGTAAAGGTGCCTTACACCTCTCTCTGTCATGGCACGCCTCAATGACTACCATGTGCTCTTATCACATCCTATAATTTCTGCGGCCCTAGCAACATAAGTTCAGACGAAAGGTGTGTGCTTGTGTTTGTGTGTGAGTGTGTATGCGTGCATGCATACTTGTATTTGTGTGCGGGTATGTACTGTATGCGTGCTTGAGGCTAGTCATTGTGTTAAGCCCTAAGTAGTCCCATTTTGCAAAGCTGATAAGAGCATGTTATGTAAATGGATGAAACTAAACAAATAATGTCCTGATACAACTCACATGGGTGTAGTAAACAGATCAAGTCTAGCGAGATGCTACACAGAAGAGAAACATGCACGCATACACACACACTCACACTCACACACACACACACACACACACACACACACACACACTCACACACACACACACACACACACACACAGACAGACAGGCACAACAACAGCTGTATTCTATCATAGGAGCAGTGTGTGTCTGAAAAGGTCAGAGCTGTCCATGTAGCCGTTAGACCTTACCCTGACACAACAGGTTACCCAGCGTGTTACTGTTTATGTTACAGTTAGCCTTCACGCTACATCAGTGTGCATATAAAGAATGACATCCAAAGTTGTAGGTGAGCAGTAACAGTAGAGATGTAACTGAGCAGTAACAGTAGAGATGTAGGTGAGCAGTAACAGTAGAGCTGTAGGTCAGCAGTAACAGTAGAGATGTAGGTGAGCAGTAACAGTAGAGATGTAGGTGAGCAGTAACAGTAGAGATGTAGGTGAGCAGTAACAGTAGAGATGTAGGTGAGTAGTAACAGTAGAGATGTAGGTGAGCAGTAACAGTAGAGATGTAGGTGAGCAGTAACAGTAGATATGTAGGTGAGCAGTAACAGTAGAGATGTAGGTGAGCAGCAGTAACAGTAGATATGTAGGTGAGCAGTAACAGTAGAGATGTAGGTGAGCAGTAACAGTAGAGATGTAGCAGTAACCGTAGAGATGTAAGTGAGCAGTAACAGTAGAGATGTAGGTGAGCAGTAACAGTAGAGATGTAGGTGAGCAGTAACAGTAGATATGTAGGTGAGCAGTAACAGTAGAGATGTAAGTGAGCAGTAACAGTAGAGATGTAGCAGTAACCGTAGAGATGTAAGTGAGCAGTAACAGTAGAGATGTAGGTGAGCAGTAACAGTAGAGATGTGGGTGAGCAGTAACCGTAGAGATGTAAGGTAAGGAAGCAGGTGAGAAGAGCAGGCAGTGTTACCCACTGTTCAGCACGATGGATGATGTTTCCCTCCTTCTCCCCTCGGAGCAGACCTGCTTTTCCCTTCTCCTCTTTTGTGCTCACTTTTCTAGGTCATCATTCTGAAACCGTTTCTTGCCCGTCCCCTTTGCATTTCTCCACACCTATCCATGGCTTCCTCCCTCCCTGTTTCCCCCCTTCCTCCCTCCCTGTTTCCCCCCTTGCCTCCGTCCAGTTCTGTCCCCCTCCTGTGTTTGCATCCTCTACTTTCCCTCTCACTCCCCCCGTCTCTCACATCGCAATGCCATCCATCACTCGACCCCCCCCCTTCGACGTCCCTCATTCTTTCACCCTCCCTGCCACCCCTCCATCCCCACACCCACTGACCCCTCACCCCAGCAGCCAACTACCTGACCAGTAGAAGACTAATGGTTCATTTCCTGTTAGAATGAATGGCAGGTCATTACTTCCTCATTACCTGGAGTTCCATTCATCACAAGCTCTACCAGGCCTAGAACACAGAGCACTGTGCATGTGTGTGTGTGCCTGTGTGTGTGTGTGCCTGTGTGTTTGTCTCTGTGTGTGAGAG
Organism: Mallotus villosus; assembly: GCA_903064625.1. Taxonomy (NCBI): domain Eukaryota; kingdom Metazoa; phylum Chordata; class Actinopteri; order Osmeriformes; family Salangidae; genus Mallotus; species Mallotus villosus. The sequence goes on along the minus strand of CAEFZP010001137.1, from coordinate 130,031 downwards.
TGTGTGCGTGGGCCCGTGTGTGACCCTGTTGTTTCTATATCGGAGCCCAGCTCCATCTTGCTGGTTGAAGCTGATGAACGGCAGGGCAGGCAGAGGGTTGCCAGGGGCGTTGTTGATTAGCTCAGGGTTGTTTCTTCTGTTTTTCTTTCGTGAAAATAAACTCTGAATAAGCTGGTTCTCCTTTCATCCATCCCTCATCCCTCTCCTTCATAAATCCCTCACTATCCGTGTGGAAGTGTGGGTGCTGTTTGATGTATTCCTGTCGGAGAGGAGCTGGTCACCTCAGGCTCTCAGTTCTCACAGAGAGGGGGAGAGAGAGAGAGAGAGAGAGAGGAAGAGAGAGAGAGAGAGAAGAGAGAGAGATGAGAGAAGAGAGAGAGCAGATAGAGAGCAGAGCGAGAGGATAGACGATCGCTCTCTAGAGCTCTCTACTCTCGCTCTCTCTCTCTCTCAGTCGCTCTCGATCTCTCGCTCTCTCTCTCTGCTCTCGCGCTCTCCTCAGAGTCTCGATGCATAGATTATTCGATTTGAAGAAACCCAAGATTCACATTCCATGTTAAATTGTTAGGTTAGGATGGTGAAGTTGTGAGATAATTATGCTTCAAACAGCCATTTAGAGACCTTCAATTTCAAGACAGAGTGACAGGTCTATTGTCTCCTTCCAGCTTTCTCCCTTGACAACTTGAAGAGGCACTTTAACCATCATTATCAGGATTCTAGCAGCAGCACTATCAAACCAGCCCCCCCCAAAAAACTGTACCAACAGGCTGGACTAACACAGCATGGCTGGGCTAAAAGCTATGCCAAAATGCATATTATCAATGCTAGTCCCCCAATATATAATCTAGAAAGATAGAAACAGTGAGAGAAGCACTAGTACATGCCATCTGAGAGAGAGAGAGAAAGAGGGGGGGGGGAGAGAGAGACAGAGAGAGAGAGAGAGAGAGAGAGAGAGAGAGAGAGAAACAGAGAAAGAGGGGTGTGAGAAAAGGCAGTTAAAGAGAGAAACTGTAGACATAGAGAGAACCAGACAGCACCAGACAGACAGTGTCTCAGTGCCAGCAGTGGGTGTGCGTGTGCATGTCTGCGTGTGCACTCATGTGTACGTGTGTGGAGGACGTGTATGTGCGGCGCGTGTGTGCTAAAGTCAGCCATCTCTCCCATGAGACAGGATAGGAGGAGACAGACCTGTAGCCTCTCCCTCTCCCTCTCCCTCTCCCTCCCCTCTCCCTCTCCCTCTCCCTGCTCTCCCTCTCCCTCTCCCTCTCCCTCTCCCTCTCCCTCTCCCTCTCACTCTCCCTCTCCCTCTCCCTCTCCCTCTCCCTCTCCCTCCCCTCTCCCTCTCCCTCCCCCTCCCCCTCCCCCCTCCCCCCCTCCTCCGTCCCTCTTCCTGTCCGTGTGTGTGTGTGTGTGTGCCTGCGTGTGTATGCTGATGCATACGCCTGTGTGTGTGTGTGTGATTCCTGGCAGCAGCTCAGAGAGCAGTGGTGCTTAGCTCCAGAGGAGGGTAATGAGATTGGTCTGTCTGGATGAAGCTCCTCTCTGTGGGGCGGCTGCCTCTGTTTTCACCCACCCCAGAGAGCCCTGCCTGCAGGTGACACCTACCCTCCCACCAGTCGACCAATCACCTCTTACACAACCACACACACTGTAGGGAGCACTACTGGATGTGAGGCATTCTGGTGCTTAACAACAACCTGCAACACACACAAACTCATTCACACACGTACACACCAGTGGTACAGCAAAGCAGATTAAGGGAAGATGACAGAGGTGTTGTAAGCCTGTTCACCATGTTCTGGTAGCTAACAAAAGCCCCCCCCCAACGATGGTACTCTGGTGATTGCTGCTGTTTTGATCAAACTAGCCAGGCAGCTAATGATTTTAGCGCATTACCTAAAAAGAGGCAGGGTGACTGAACAGCCCACACACACACACACACACACACAGATCCACGTTGGCGAGACACAACCAGCGAGGACGGTACAGGTGGTGCTTTATGAGGTCATCAGTGTGTGTGCTCGCTTGCCAGCTCACCTCCATCATCCTCATCAAATGAGTTCATGCAGGGGAAGTAGATGGCGAGAGCCTCGAAGGATGCTGATAGGCTGACGCGGCTCTGAGAGCGTTCCATGTAGAGGCCGGGCGTGGGCGCCGGCTCGGCCGGCTTGGCCAGGCGTGTCTGGGCATTCTTCACGCGGAGCACGGCACGCGGCGTCTTGGCAGAACCTCACAGCCCCCCGGAGCAAACAGAAACACACACTCCACGTCTTCCTGCTCCCTCCCTCTCTCCACCGTCTGCTCCTCTCTCCTCTTTCCTCAGTCTCTACTCTTCCTCGTCTCCTCTTCTCTCTTCCTCGTCTCCTCTCTTCCTCGTTCCTCTCTCCTCGTCTCCTCTCTTCTCGTCTCCTCTCTCTTCCTCGTCTCCTCTCTCTCTCTCTTCCTCGTCTCCTCTCTCCTCGCTCCTCCTCGTCTCCTCTCTTCCTCGTCTCCTCTCTCCCGCTCCTCTCCCCTCAGGGCTGGGAGTCTTCAACCCAGCTCCTCCAGACTGGACCAGCTTCCGCAACTTTAGTTGGCAAAGCAACCAGTCAGCTAGCTAATAAACCAGCCAGCCAGCGAGTTATACAGCCTGCGAGACAGTCAGGTAGTCAGTCAGCCACTCAGCCATTCAGCCAGACATCCAACCGGAGTTGAATGAAAAATAAAAGAGGTCTCTGAATAAACCAAATTTGAAATGTAAGGAACAAAAGCTTACAGTTGAACAGAGAGTGCTGTTTCTGTTGTTGTTGTTGTCGTTGTTGCTGTTGTTGTGGTTGCTGTGTTGGCGTGGATGTCAGCTCCAGGTTGCATGGTCGATGTAGATGCTGGTTTCCCCCTCCAGCTCTCCTTCCTCTGCCCTGCTCTGCCTGTGTCGGTCTGGTCGCTGGGGTGATGGCAGACAGTGGCTGCTACTCTATCTCTCACACTCTTTCTCTCACACTCTCTCTCTCTCGTCTCCTCTTCAGCTCAAGCCTGACTCACTTCATTCACTGGCAAACCTCTTTGTGGAGAAAGGGAGGGAGGAAGAGAGGGAGGGAGGGAGGAAGAGAGGGAGGGGCGGAGGGAGGGAGGTGAGTGACGGCAGACTGTTGCTGGGATTCTGCAGTTCCACCAATTGGAGAGGGGATGTGGGGAAACTGGGTGTGGCTTAGATCTGCCGGCAGCCTTTCAGGCTAGGCTAGGCAAGTTTATTACATCTATCTCCTCCCTCCCAATCCTTCCATTTTTCTTTCTTCTCTTTACATCGGTCCATCTCTCTATCAAGACGTTTCTCTGTCTATAATCTCTAATTATGTTGTCACACTCATTCTCTCCCACCATTATCATCCCTCACTATCTCAGCCTCTCTCGCCCTCTCCACCCAATCCTTCTCGCTTTTCTAATCTGCAGCCTCTTCTAAGAGGTGATCTGTCTCTTCTAGGGAGCTCTCACATCGGTCTGTGTGTGAATGTGTGTGGTGTGTGATTACAGTTAAATGGATCTGTCCTCTGGGCATTAGAGCTCCTGGTGCTACTCTGTGGTGACCTGGGGCATGTCCACAAACTGACTATACCGTGTCAGGAAGTTGGCGTGTTGGCAATGTATAGCATAGGTAAAGGTGGTTTGATTGACACATTTCTCAAGTGAAATGCAAACATGTGACAGTGTACGTGGAATGCTGGACATCAGTGTGGCTCATCTGAATGCAGAAAAGACCCTGGAACAAGCCACCAAATCTATTACTAACCAAAAACCATGTTTGAGGTGAAGTATTTTAAAGAGCCGAACGTAATCAGGGCTCCGCTGGTCTGGTGGGGATCATTAGACCTGATTGGGCATTGTCACGGTAACCCTGTACACTCGGTCTGGGGGCAGAGATTGGTTCCATCGAGGTCTTGAAAGGGCGGTTTTGGCGTCCCGCTGACAGGTAGAACTCTCTCCGGGAGAATCGGGCTCGAGAAGCGAAGTCATGTGACCAGCATGAAGGAAAGAGCACGCTCCACGAGGCGTCTAGAAAATGACAGACGCTGAGAGGGAGAATCAAACAGCTGTTCACAGGTGCTTCTCCTGTGTGACACGACTCAAGCTAGGACTAAATCAGTAGGCACGCAATCAGTGTTATTTGCAGCGTTCCACCACCATACACGACTACACAAACACACACGCAGCATGTCGCTCGTGGGGATTATATGAGGAAATGTGTTTTACTCTTATAATCCTGGCCTGTTCTGTAGTAATAGGACAGCCTTACTAAGCCAAGTTGAGACATTCAACAGATTGCTGTCTGCTACACACACTGAAAACACACACTAAACTTGACAAACTGAACACACACACACCGGTACTGTACTGAACACAGACTCAACACATGCACGGAACTCAACACACTGAACACTCACATGAAACACACTAGCTCGCACGATAAAAAACACAAGCTCATATACTGTGATGAACTCCAATGATATAGCACGCAAACTAAACTCCGTACACTGAACAGCAACAAATGCACATACTGTACTGAACTCCGAGTCTCAACACACAACTGTTCTATACATCACACACCTGGGATGGGCCTGTGCACAATACAAGACCTGGGCTCAGACTGTACATGTGTTTGCATTAGAATAACCAGTCGAATGACCCTCAGTAGAATCATATCAGTGATCAGAGGAGATTAGATTAAATGGATGCAGAAGATTAGAAAAGAGATCAGACATCAATTGGGAAATGTGGGGAGAAGGATCCTAGCCAGTCAAAACAAGCAGAGATGCTGTATTATTTTTGAGTCTGCTGCATCTTCACCTGTGTGTGTGTGTGTGTGTGTGTTGGCAGCACTGTTATATAAGCCCATCAGGACATATCAGCAGGTATCTGTGTGTCTCTATCACTGTGTCTGTGTGTGTGTGTGTGTGTGTGTGTGTGTGTGTGTGTGTGTGTGTGTGTGTGTGTGTGTGTGTGTGTGTGTGTGTGTGTGTGTGTGTGTGTGTGTATCTGTGTGTGGCAACTTCTTGCTCCCCTCGGGAGAGCAGTCAGAGGAGATCTGGCTCACCTTCATCCTTTCACAGTGGTACTTCAACTCCACTCTCTCTTTCCATCTGTCATCCTCCCTCACCTCTCCCGCTCTCTTTCCGTCTTCCTCTCTCACCTTTCTTTCTCGTTCTCTCTTCCCTTATCTTCCCTTGCCTCCTCACGTCTTTATTTCTTTCTATTCCTATTCTTGTAACCATTACACAGACACACACACACACACAGCCATTACTGTAGCTAGCAGGTCAGTGGCATCACTCAGAGGGTCTGTGTATCGACAGCCTGGTGGAGTGGTGAGAGGGAGCATGCTCCATCGATCACTCCCTCCTCCATCACACACACACTCACACACACTCACTCACTCACACACTCACACACTAACAAACCACAAGCATCACACACACAGCACACTCTAGCACAGCCAAAGAGGAGAAAGAAATTAAGAATCAAACAGCTTCACTACAGTCGACTACAGAGACACAGTGTTTGACAACCCTGGGAGTGTTTAATGGAATTGTTCTTGTTACTAGTATATCACCGTGGCACCCTAGGTGTTTCTGCTCCAAACGGTCTGTTGGGGGTGATTCTAATCCATTGATTCTGGTCTTGGTGTTCCTTCTAATGTTTCCTCCAGGTGTTACTCCAATGAGTCTACTATAGGTGGGTGTTTCAACTAAAGTCTAGATGTCTACTCTAAAACAGCAACTGTTGGCGTTTCCATCGAAGAGCTTACAGTTGGCATTGCTAATGTAAATAGCTTACTATTGGTATAGTAGGAGTACTGTGGATGTTTTGTCTTGATCCTGGTTCTCAGTGATAGTTTCCTGCTGAGGGGAGGACGTTGGCTGGTAACCCCCCCATCCATCACCACCGGCTGCAGATGTAGCAGTGCTCATTAGCCAGCCCTGCTGCAACCTCAGTGGTTGACTGTAGTGTTCCACTGCACGTGATTGGACCAGAAGCTCTCTTCCCCTCTGCTCAATAGCAGGCCTGAGGTGACATTGAGTTGTCTTTGAAAGGTGCTCTCTCCAGATTAATCCCCTCCTCCCATCTCTCTCTCTCTTTCTTTTTATCGCTCTTCCCACCCCACCCACACGTCCCTTGTTTCTCCTTCTGTACCTCTGATGTCTCCTCTTTTTCCACTCCCCAATGTCCTCCCGACCCTCTTCCCTCTCTCCCCTCTTCCCTCTCTCTCCCCTTCATTCCAGGAAGGTGGCCGTTCGAAACAGAGCGGACAAAGAATAATTAGAATCTCCTTCACATCCCCTCTCTCATTCTATTTCCCTCCATTCTCTCTCCCTCTCTCCGCTCCTCTCTCTTTCCCCCACATTCCCTTCTCCTCCGCCCGCCCTCTCTCTCTCTCCCTCCAACGTACTGTGTCACCCTGACCTAGAAACAAGCAGAACGAGGACGTCCTCCTGCAATTTTGCAAAACCTCATAGGCTACTCAAACATCCCGGTCTCTGCTCATGGACACATCTTACACCCAGATGTCCAGTAGTAGGTGGACCTAGCTAACGTAGCTGATGAGCCTAGCTAATGTTGCGGATAAAGCTAGCTAACATAGCAGGTAAACACAGCTAACATAGCAGGTGAACACAGGTTCACAGGTTCGGGGAAACCTAGTGACGTAACCTAGGTTAAATTACGAAATTGGGGCAGGCCGCCACTGTGAGAAAACATTGGGTTAAAATTCGGAAATTCAGGTTGCTCAAATTCGAATGGTAAAATTCAGATCCCAAACATTCTAACAAAACAAATTGCTTCAGAATTTCTAATAGAACTAAATTCACGCTGCTCAAATTCCAATGGTGAAATTTGAGGTGAAAATATTTTAGGCTAAAACAATGAGCTGAAACAATGAGCTGAAACAATTTGAGGCAATAAAAAAAAATCCCAGAATTTGGGGGGGGCGGAAAAAAAATTGCCGGAAAAATTGGAGCTGAAAAACATTTGAGCCGAAAACATTTGAGCTGAAGAGAATTCTGATCGCACGTCCTTTAAAAGGCATTGAATGCTTAATATTGAAAAGTAAACAACACAAATTCTTTGGTTTTGAATTCATGAATAATTGGAGCTGAAAAAATCTGACCCGAAAAAGATTTGATACAAAAAAAATATATTGACATTTATTATCCCAGTTCTAGGCTGGTAGGCTGTAGCACAGAATGGGCTATTCACCATTTTTGTGTTGGAATCTGTGTAGTCAAAGACCCAACCTTGGATGTTGTATAGAAGGCCTAGCCTAGATTTGTGATGCTGTACAGTGTACGGACCTTGTCCCAACCTAGGGTACAGGCCAGGCTTGACTATATGAGAGTGATAGCAGGCAGGCACGCAGGGAGTGCCAACTGAATAATTCAGGGGTATAATCAACACCATAAATCCAACATGTCCTCCAGGTCTGCAACATTAGCCAGCTTTGACAGCCAGTTCCCAGCACAGGCACAGCTCTCTCTAAGCCGGCACTACGACTGCTTGGAGAAAAGATCCTCCTTGTGCCGAGGATGCTCTAAAGGATCATTTACTTCTGCAACATTTTTATATCGTTTTGACCGTCAAGAAAAAAGGCTCACAAGCTGATTCAACCAGTCAGTCAGTGACAAAACATTTTTTTTCTCTTAACTCCAGTTTCCTTTTGAGTCAGACTTCTCTTGAATACATGTAAATAAATGGTTTAGAAGCCTTGGTTGCCACTTGGATCCTCCCCAGTCATTGAGGCAGCAGCTGTGTGATCCACTTACCACAGAGCTGTACTGTCTCACATGTCACTGGGTCAACTCCACTCCTCATGCAGTCTGAACTCTGTGTCAAGTTGGACTAATTAAAAAACCACAATGTACGGTCCCCAACTTCCTGGTTTAGGACTCTGCCACCTGCTCTTAGAACTCAAACTGCCCAACAGTGGTACTTGTCAAAGCATTAAGTGTCGTCCATTCATTTAGCAGATGCTTTTAACCAAAGCGATACACTGGGCAGGAAATGAAACATGGGAACCTCTTGATCTACAATCAATTGCTGTACTCCTGAGCTGTGCCCATCCCTCTTCCCCAGACTGGAGGGGTCAGGTGGTGTGAGGGGCGGTCAGCTGACCGTGGGGTGGGTGTGTGTGTGTTCTGCCCACCGATCAGGAACGACAGGATACAGCTCCAGCTGCTGCTGCCGTCCTCCAGGAGAGTCACGTGAACATTCCACTCCAGGACGCAGATGCTGCCTGCTGTTCTGTTGACTCAGGGGCTGCACCACCCCCGCACACTCACACCCCACACTCACATCCCTCGCCCCCCACACCCCCCACACACGCACCCCTCGCCCCCTCACCCCCCACACACACACACCCCTCACCCCCCCCGCCCCCTTCGATGTTAATTCAGGGTACTGCACACCCCAGCACACTTGCCATAATGTGATTGTTGGACAAGGTGCTGCTGGTAAGCTAATCACCTCTGCCCGTTTCACTGCTCTGCCCGCTCTATTCTAGAGAGGTGCGGGGGATGGAGGGGCGGGTGGTTGGAGTAAATATTAGGACTGTAATGCAGTGACATGCGGGCAAACAAACTCGAAAATATAGTATTTAGCTGACGTCAGATAGATCTTTGTGCCCATACGGGGGCAGTGGAATTGAATGGGATATGAGGCTGCATGAGATATGAGCAGACACTCACAGTGTGTGATGGTGGGGCTCTGGGTGCTGAGACGGAGGGACAGCTGGAGTTATGGACCAGTGTCTAGTGATCAATGGTTTCTGGAAACTGATTAGCATTTTGATAAGCCCTCCAGATCTTCCAGTGGCAGAATTGCAAGCAGCGCCTCTCTGCAGGAGATCATACTTAAAAACGGAATGCTGTTCTGGACGGAATGCATTTCTTTCACGAGGCAGTTCCATGCCTGTGTCTCACTTTAGTTAAAAGTGAGGCTCCACAGATTTCCTTCACCCAGCATTCTTCTCATACCTGAGTCCAGGCCCGTTCTCTATCTGCACACTCTGCAGGCTAATCACAATGTTCATCGTCCCATTCCAAACACTGATGACGCGTTTGAGAAGCTGCCTGTAATCATTTTACTGAACCATTTGTTCAGGGGTAGTGCATCTTTTTTTAAAGGAGCCGTAATGAAACAGGACAACACACACACAGGGACAGTGTTAGGCTGTGCGATCAGGTGACAGACAACAAAGGTCATACCAATGTCATCCAATCACCATGCATAAACAATGTTGAGAGTCCACACTGTCTATGACCACTAAACCATAATCTGTTCATCACGTTCAATTGCCTCTTCTGTACACTGTGGGTGTTTCTTACATGTGCTTCTGATCCTTCCAGCCGTGCGAGGGTTAACGCTGGGCGTGCCAACCCTCCCGCCACCGGTGCCCGTTTCCAGACTGGGACCTGAGATTCGTTCCTTCAGAACATCTCAACCCAGATTTACTGAAAAATAGAGCACGGCCAGTTTAGACCGAAACTGGAGCTCCAGTCTGTTATAGCCTGCTTCTCATACACAAACCTGCTCTATCTCTCTATTTTCTCTTTCTGTCCCTGATCTCTCTCTCTCTCCCTATCTGTCTCTTCTCTCTCTCTTCTTTCCCTCTGCCCCTTGTCTATTTGTTTTATTGAGGTATGATGGGGGACATACATGGTGTCCGTCCAGGATGTGTGTGTGTGTGTCTGTGAGAGAGAGAGAGAGAGAGAGAGAGAGAGAGAGAGAGAGAGAGAGACCCCCACACAAAGCATGAATTCAGTGTACCATCATAACGTCCTCGTTCACATCATATTAATGACATGATTTCATTGGTACACGACTAGCCTCATGGTTACCGTAGTCATGGACTAAATTCGTAACCACGTTCAGATCTGTTCAGCAACAAGTTGCTAAGACATGATTCTGAAGGAGGGAGGGAAAGAGGGAGGGGAAGAGGATGGAAATGAAGAAGGGATGGAAGGAGGACATGAAAGAGGGGAGGGAGGTATGCAGCTGCAGGACAGAGGATGTTCCAGAAGCTTCAGGCAGGTCGCTATGCAGGACTTGGCTCTGGGACGCAGCTTTCAAATCAAGCTTTGTTGTCAACAAGGCAGTGAGTTTACAACCAAAGGCACAGACTTCAAAGGTTGAAAGCAGAAACTCCATATCGTGTTAATATCTCAGCCTTTCCGTCTGCCAAATTAGGAATCGCTGCAAATGATCAGTCTGGCTGTACAGCAAACCCCTTTAAGGTTATCATACAAATCCTCCGCATTCCAGAGAACATCCACCTTCTGTCCAATCATCTGACGTCTCTAAATAGCTTGGTCCCATTGTGCGATGACGTGTGTTTATGTATGTGTGTGTGTGTGTGTGTGCGTGTGTGTGTATGTGTGTGTGTGTTGACTCATGCTGAAAAGTGAACCGGAGGAGACAGGCCGGAATCACATCAAACACACTGCAGCTCAACAAACACATACAGCATAGCGTATACAATTTCATGATGATTGTTTGATTTTTGATTTATTTAACCAGGACGGTCCCATTGAGATCACAAATCTATTTTTCAAGGGAGACGCATAGTTACAGACAGAAGAACACAGAAATGAGATAAGTCAAAAAAAGTTTGAGTCCGTTACATAACCTGGTTTATTTTAAAACATTGACATTTTTTTTCTCCATTTCTTTCAGTTTAGATTTAAAACCAGTCAATTGTGACATAATATAATAAAAACTGAAAATGTAACTTAAACTGTCTGTACAAATGATACACATACAGTATGTTGATCAATTGTACAAGTATAGACCTAATCAATGCATGCGTGTGTGGATGTGGATGTGCAGGATGTCTGCATGCGAGCGTGTGTGCATGCCGCTTAATATCAGTAAGGGGTGAGTTATAATCCCCTGGGTTATTGATCTGGCTTAGAGAAAGGTGGACCACCGTGAATCATAACAGTGAAGGCCTTTCAATAACATTGGCTGCAGACAGAGAGATGGATTGCTTTGTTTAGCTAGGTTGTGGTGGGGAGTTGAACCACCACCTTCAACAGGGGAATCGTCCTGGGCTATGCGTCTTCCATGTACACTACGACAAGGTCACATTAATGGAACCTACAATAACTCTAAAATCATCATTCACTACTGACAGGTGTATAAATAGGAGGTAATATAGATTCCTGCATTATGCAGAAGCAGCCCTCGTCTCTTTAAATATCCCTGGTATAATAATACCTGGTAATGATGTCACTGGTACGGGGCGAGGAGGGGGGGGATTCTGCTTTCCCCTCTTCTTCCTTCTCAACTCCTTTCCTTTCTTCTCCTATTCCCCTCTCCTTTTCCTCCCTTTCTTGGCTGTAGAGATGACTGTCACTTTGAGAAGTTAATGACAACATTTATAACTGCTCTCCTTCCATCTATATCCTCCTTTGGGACCCAGATAATGAGACCGAGATGTGTGTGTGTGTGTGTGCTAGATTATGCACGACTAGAATACTTAAACTATTTGGTTCATGAACAAGGTAAAGTTATTCTACCATTCTAGTTCATGTCATACCGAAAATACAGAGATGGTACAGTACCAAAAAGTGTCTGAGCTGAGAGTGTAACTGACTTTCAGTGCTGGGTCTTTGACTGACTGACTGACTAACTGACTGACTGATGCTGGGTCTTTGTGACTGACTGACTGACTGACTGACTGACTGATGCTGCAGTAGAGCGTCTGCCTGTTCAAACATCAACCCCCCTCCTCTGAAGGGGCACACACCTGGAGATAACCATCCTTCTCTGAAATGTTAAACATTCTCATTCTCATGCTTTGGTCTGGTCTCCAATGGCAACAACATCCCTGTCAGAGTTTATGTTGACATAGTTCTTTTCCAGTCGTTACCTCGGTGATGGTAATAACTAAGCCTGCTGCCTGCTGTGGTGACATCACATGTTACACTGATGTCAAATTTTACCTTATCATTACATATAGTTTGAGGGGGGTGGGAGGGGGAAGGGGAGGGGGAAGGGGAGGGGGAAGGGGAGAGGGGAGAGGGGGGTCAACTCCAGACAGCAGCAGGCCAGCTAGATGAGTTCAGTAGTGGAGCTTTGCTAGCCCAGATCTACCAGTGCTCCAGTCCCCAGTGAAGGGGATGGAAATAGAAATATTCTGGGTCATGTTTTACGGAGGACCTTGAAAAAACCCAAACCCTGACGCCCTCTGCTGGATCTGCCCGCTTACACTGAACTCACATCCAGAAGCTACAGATCAGATGTTCTACTCAAATGCAATAGATTTGAGAAGAATATACAACAGCACTGCGTCATGTTAGACAAACACTAACCCAGTCATGCCAAGGATAAACCCCCTTTTCCCTTTAACATTTTACATCTGGCCAACGTGCCCCGTGACTCACTTTTGTGCCTACAGTGCCATCTGCTGGTATTTTCTTAGCGTAACGCACGATGATGATGTTCTTGTAGCAATAATAATCGAGGCACAGAGACCCTGAGTGAGTAGTTAAAGTTGAAAAACTGTAGTTGTGTTTTGACATCAGAGACAACAAGCTGAAAGCGTTTACAATGTACAAACCCCAGTGACATTAATCACATAGACAATTACACATACTAACTTATTCTCATGAAATTAAAGGTCACGTAACTTAGAGATACCGAAACCACATGACTGACATTCCACATATTCTCACAGCTATGAGGTATTAATCACAGCATGCCATCACACATCGGCCTGGTTTTCATAACCGACTAGAAGAACCAGAGGTGCAGCATGTGACTGCAAGGGCCCCATGCCAAAACGAGCTGAGAATGTTGTGTGTGTGGGTGTTTGTGTGTGTGTGTGTGCTTGTGTGTGTGTGTGAGTGTGTGTGTGTGTCTGTGGTGGGGGTAGTTGTTTGGTAGGCTTGGTGTACACCTTAGTTAAACACACCTGGGTGGCCAGTTGTGTCAATAAGTTTGAGGTGAGACGGGCAGCTCCCTGACCCTCCTTCTCTCTTTCCCTCCTATCCACCCCCCCCCCTCTCTCTCTCTCTCTCTCTCTCTCTCTCACACTCACACACACACACACACACACACACGCACACACACACTCACACCTCTCTCTCTCTTCCTCTGTCTTTCATCTCTTTCACACTCACTGTCCCCTTTCGATAAATCAAGGGTGTTTACTAAACAAAGCTCAGAATGTCATGTTAAGGGACAGGTTAAGTATATGAGTATTTGAGTTGCATGCCACAAATGTGTCACTTCTTAGTGCTTTGTATGGTGAACTTACAGAGATCTGTCAGCACAGCAGCCTCTGGGAAACAGTAACTATGGCGGCGCTCACTTACGTCATTCTATAGTGGTTGCCATGGTCCTCCTGACGTCAAAGTCCCTGTAAAATGCTTCAGAAACCCCGGAGTACGGTTGTCATAGATACTGGCGGGGGGAGGGGTGGGGTTTAGAGGAAGCGGAAGTGTCAGACTAGGCGGAAGTGGTACTGCCCTGAATATCCCGAGCAGCGAACGGAGGACAGCTTGATACTCCCATCGTTCAAAGAAAAAAGCAGGCTTCTAAATACATTCAAAATGTGAGTTAATATGCATAAGGTCGATAATAGTGTTACCCCCTTGTAAAGACAGGTCTTTTCGGGCTAACAACAACTGAATGGTGGCCCTATTCCCTGCCTATAACGGAAGGTGCCTATTGTGGTTTGGGGCTGGGTACAAGGACTTAGGCCGAGACGTGTGATTGAATAGCGAGCTAGAGCTCACGAGCAGTTGTCTAGATAATTCTTATTAAACAGTTGAGGTATATTTTATTGGTAGACTAACGCAAACCCGTATACTGCACGCAGTAGCCAGGCTATATTAGCAGTAGACAGTGGGGGTACCCGTCGGTTTGGTCATTTTGACAGGTGAACAATCTCTGCTTCAGACAGTGCCTGCTTGGGTCGTCGTGAAAATCCAGATATGTTAGCCTCTACTGCTCAATCTAGCTACTACATGCTAATACTCGGTTCCTTATTCTCACCGGGTATTTCGAACTTGTCTTTGTGATTCGTCATCGATAATGTGTATCTTACTGAATTCCTATGCACGTGTTACAATTATGTGTAGGTTGTTTTAAAATAAACCGCACTATTTATGCGGCTAACGGAACCAGCTAGCCTGCTATCCTAACTAACGGTATCTCTCCATCTTAAAATTCCGCAAGGGAATGCGACAGAGAGGGCGTAGCTAGCCAAGTACCTATATCTTCAATGGCCTGGAATCTAGCATGCTAGCGCGCGTTAGCGACGAAGCCCGTTGATAAAGAAGCGCAGTGCTGCAGTAATTTGATCTTTAGTCAACTAGCAACCACTGGCTAGCTGCGCTGAGAGTGGTAATGTTAACCAAGTAAGCAGGCTACCTAGCTAGCTGAATTAAATGTGGCGTTGAAGGATTCGATCAAGTCATATTAGCTGTCAGGCTAAATAGCCTAGTTAGCCAGCTAGCTAACACGTTAGCGCCCGTTCTATTGACTCGAGATCTGCCAATAATACTGCTTTACTGTCCTTTATTTTTGACTTTATCTTGGCCTTAAACATGATTGGGCGATTTATAATGGGACCAAACGACCGATCAACCACGATATTTATTTCAATTCTATCGCAGACTTACAATATGATGAAGTTAACGATGGTTCGCTAGCAAGATACCCTAACCTCAAGCGCCATACATTGCAAACATGTTTGAGCAAGCTGTTATATACCACCACACGTATTGCCATAAGACAGCATGGCTTAGTGGCCTATTATTTAGTCTATCTTGTCTTGGGGCGTTGTCACTCAGTTTCAAGTTTAATACATTGTTTTCAGATTCGTTCATTGCGGACCAGTTTTATGAAAACATGCTTTGCCCTCACTCAATATATGCATAACTGCAGATTTTTCATGAAAGTGTTGTGAAAATGATTACTTTACGGTGATGTGACATCCATGGATTACATGAGTACTGCCTTGAAGTTAAGCATCACAAGCAAGCTACCACTACTACCAGGGTTTTGAGAACCAGGGCTCCGTATCTATTGTGCTTTGATTGGGAGGAGAACCGGTAGGTTCTGCTTACCCCACCTATCTCCCGTCCTTTGAAGGAAGTAGTAGTGCAGGAGAGAGGGCAGAAGGAATCTGAATCTTCTCAGTTGTAATGTTGGCTCTACCCCCCCATCCCCAGCCTCGAGATGGATAAGAACGACCTGGTCCAGAAGGCTAAGCTGGCCGAGCAGGCGGAGCGCTACGACGACATGGCGGCGGACATGAAGGCCGTGACGGAGCAGGGCATGGAGCTGTCCAACGAGGAGCGTAACCTGCTGTCGGTGGCCTACAAGAACGTGGTGGGGGCTCGCCGCTCCTCCTGGCGAGTCATCTCCAGCATCGAGCAGAAGTCCGACGGCAACGACAAGAAGCTGCAGATGGCCCGCGAGTACCGTCAGAAGATCGAGAAGGAGCTGCAGGACATCTGCAACGACGTGCTGGTGAGTGGGGCCCGGGGCGGAGGGCTTGTGAGTAGGGCCTGGGGCGGAGGGCTTGTGAGTAGGGCCTGGGGCGGAGGGCTTGTGAGTAGGGCCTGGGGCGGAGGGCTTGTGAGTAGGGCCTGGGGCGGAGGGCTTGTGAGTAGAGCGGAGGGCTTGTGAGTGGGGCCCGGGGCGGAGGGCTTGTGAGTGGGGCCCGGGGTGGAGGGCTTGTGAGTAGAGCGGAGGGCTTGTGAGTAGAGCGGAGGGCTTGTGAGTGGGGCCCGGGGCAGAGGGCTTGTGA
Organism: Mallotus villosus; assembly: GCA_903064625.1. Classification (NCBI taxonomy): domain Eukaryota; kingdom Metazoa; phylum Chordata; class Actinopteri; order Osmeriformes; family Salangidae; genus Mallotus; species Mallotus villosus. The sequence continues at coordinate 114,244 of CAEFZP010001137.1, read as the reverse complement.
GTAGGGACCGGGCAGAGGGCGGACGTGCTGGTGAGTAGGGCGGTGGGGAGATCAGGTGAGAAGGAGGGGTGTGTAGAAGGGGCTGGTATGGGGTTGGGTGAGTTGCAGGGGCAAATAAGGTGGTACGCATGGTTGCAGGTGCGGGTCAGGGACATGTAAAGGGGGGGACAGTAGCAGATGAAGCCTGGACGTTTTAGCACCGAGCTGTTCCCCTGCAGCCCCTGGTCTCCCTCTGGGCCAGGGCGTCAGCTCAGCAGCGCTGACAGTCTCCCTCTATCCCAGCGCCTGCTCGACAACTTCCTCATCGCCAACGCGTCCCATCCAGAGAGCCGGGTGTTCTACCTCAAGATGAAGGGAGACTACTACAGATACCTGTCTGAAGTCGCCTCCGGAGAGTCCAAGCAAGGTGAGCTCGGGCTCCTCCTCCCTCCCCCCTTCTCTTCCTCTCTTCTACACCCGCCCCCTTTTTTCTTCTTCTTCTCCTCTCACATCCTGTCTTTCTCCTAGTTTTCCTTATAGCCTCTCCCTAGTGCTGCAGGTCATATCTGGCTCTGCTCGTCAGGGGTGCGATATGCAGCCAAGGGTGGAAATTGACTTTTCAGTTCACTAGCTGTCAAGACAAATCATTTCCCACTAGCATTAAAATGCTCAAGGTGTCTCCTAAATGTGTCTGTAGTTGTTCATTTAGTCACTTTACTTGTTATGAATACGTAAACCTTTGGGTAAAGATGCATAGAAGTGCCTTGGTCGTAGGGCTACGTGCCACTTTGGCAGACGCTAAAGCTGAGCAAATCAGTATGCCGAAATGAAGACTGCATCGTGCTTGTGCTCTTTTAGTTAGACCAGTGAGTCTAAAGGAGAAAATGAGGAAACAGCCCAACTCAACCCCGTTTCCAAGGGGAACTCGACAACCAGCCGTGGCCATGTCGCAACACCCGAAAACAGTCAGGGAGTCGATGAGGACATCCGCTGCACGATTCTGCTCTGTGCTGTGAGGATAGAGCTATGGGGCACTGTAGTATCAGGAACTGGAGTATCTGCATCATCATCATCATCATCATCATCATCATCATCATCACAGCAGCATCTGATGCTCACATGATGCTCCCTCACTGTTCCCACTGCAGCTGGGCTGTGAAGGCATTCAGGGCTCTCGCTGACTATCACGCTACCAGCCTCCCCCTTTAGCTGCATGGGCGGGGCATTGTCAACTGCTTCTCGTTGGTCCTTTAACCTTGTTCCCTTGCATGGAGCTCATTTGTGGCTGGTGTTAATAGCTCCCTGTGTTGTGATTGGTTTGCAGCCACAGTGGAGAACTCCCAGCAGGCCTATCAGGAGGCGTTTGACATCAGTAAGAAGGACATGCAGCCCACACACCCAATCAGGTTGGGCCTGGCTCTCAACTTTTCTGTCTTCTACTACGAGATCCTCAACTCCCCCGACCAGGCCTGCACTCTCGCCAAGGCTGTACGTAAATACACACACACACACACACACACACACACACACACACACACACACACACACACACTCTACTCCCTTAATTACTCATAATTCTTCTTTCACACATTAACACCAGCGCTCCCTCTCTCCTCCCCCTCATCCAGGCGTTCGACGAGGCGATTGCAGAGCTTGACACCTTGAACGAGGACTCCTACAAAGACAGCACCCTGATCATGCAGCTATTAAGGGACAACCTGACTGTGAGTCTGACCTCACACACACACACACAAACGATACCACTGCCATCGGCCACAGTCTCTACTGCGCTACACATGGCACTACTGCAGCCATACTACAGTCCAGCCCATGGTTGTACACTCTGTACCACACTGCTGCATCACTTCAGATCCTCTACTGAGGCGTTCTCTTGATGATGACCAGCAGGATTGGACGCCTCAGGTGTGTGAAGCCTCTAATGTGTCTTCTCTCTCTCCCCCCCCGCACAGCTGTGGACATCAGAAAACCAGGGTGACGAGGCAGATGCAGGCGAAGGAGAGAACTAAAGGCGTTGCACTTCACTGTTAATCCACCCCCCATCCACCACTCCCACCCCCCCACACCTTTCTTCTTATTCTCTGGTTTCTCTCTCCCTTCCTCCTCTCGTACACATATACAGCCCATAACCCTGCTCCGCTCAGCCCCCCCCGCCCTTCTGTATGACCTGCAGCAGAAATTGTACCTGTCCCAGCAGACTGACAGACCGGGAGGCTCACAGGACCAGTCACCATAGGGAGCATTTAAACCAGACAACTTGCCCTCCTCCCCCGGGGGTTGACTAGTTGAGACCAATCCCTCCGCCTCCCTCCTTTATCCCCCCCTCCACCCTCCCCCTCTACACCTTCCCCTCCCCTTCCCGCCATTTCAAAAGATATATGTTCTCTCACCTAGCGAGTTTGCATTAATAGAAGCCCTCTTTTTTGCTTTCTTAGTGTGCTGGCCCTGGCTGGTTTTATTCATAAAAGGTTATTAAACTGTACCTTTATTTTCAACCAACACTGTGATGCTTAGTTTTTCTCCACATTATCACGGAAAATTAAAACAATCTGGTCGTTAAAAGAAAATGGAGGACTGTTTGGTTGTAGTGGCAGTGTGCGGTCCTGCTGTGAGATCATACAGAATGGTAATACAAGGCTGTATTGTGACACTGACAAATGCAAACACACTGCTCTGCTGCTCCTTCCTGCGTCGTGCTGCTTTCTGCATCGAGGTAAAATGAAGAAAAGTGACCCTCAAGGTTAACCCCTTTCTTAACTGTCCAGGGTCTGAATAAAAAAAAACGAAAGACTGAAATAAACTTTTAAAAGAAAAACGAAAAAAAAACACATTCCACAGGAAGTTTTAATAGCAGTAAGAAGATTCTAGACCTTTCCAGACCAAGCAGGTGTGTGCTCATAGGTCCAGACCTCCTGCATCATCATCGTGAGCCCAGCTTGGTCTCTAATGTTAACCTGCTATCCCTTTTTATTGCTTTATGTAACAATGACTCACACTTTTTTTTTGGTTTCCAAAACTGTAAAATTGTAAACATTTTTAGAGGTAATTGTAAATCTGTCTTTAAAAACAAAAACAATCTTTAAATAGTTAATGTTGTTAACCTGCTTGCAAAGTAAAACACCTAAAGCCGTTACGTTAAACTTCTTGTTTGTGTTTGTAGATGTTGGTTTTTCAAGCTTATCTTGAAGGCCTGACGCTGACTGTCCTGAGTGCATCTCCCCCTGGGTGTGTCTCCTGGGTACGTCTCCTGGGTGCATGCAGTAGCCCCTCCTGAGGCCCAGCGCAGGGGCCCCCTCCTGGGTAGCTGGAGGTGACAGGGAGGGGGATCCAGCGTGAGGTGGTGGAGGAGGAGGTGGGCTGTCAGACCAGTCAGAGGACAACATCTGCTAGTGAGGTCTGGGGCAGGGTAGGGCTGGCCACACGGTTAGCTAGCTAGCTGGAGCCACTCAGTGTCACAATACCCTGCCAGCACCATCACATTCCTGCTAGGTGTAGAACCCATGTGTCTCAGTCCCACTCTGCTGAGGACAATGTTTCATGCACTGAAAACTAAATACATCCCCCTTCCTCTCTTTTAGCTGAACAAATGCCGGTTATTCTACGCTTGATTAAAAAAAACAAATGCAGTAGTGAATGTGGAACCGAGCCTGTCTGTATATCTGGTATCTCCAATTGCTTTGTTTTTACTGACCAGTATTCTGCCTAAAGCTTGCTTCTGTGACGGTTTTCTTGCTTAGCGCGCACGTGGTTGTGAAAATTTAGACTAGCTTAAAATAAAATAATAAAATGACAAAAAAATACAACCTACCCAGGTTATTGACGTAATATTAGATTTGTGTATGTCTTTTAAAAAACAGTTCTAGTTTCACCTTACATGTTATAATCAGGAAAGTGTAAAAGACAATTTAAAGTGAAATAAAAGTTTTATCAGTTCCAAATTTTCCTGTTCTGTTTTTTTGATCCACTGGTATTAGCTTGTCTGGCAGATACACTGTTTCAAATCATAAATAATATGGATACCAATAACACGAACAATGAAGAAGACATTTTATTGATCATAGACATGTCACATGGTCTAGAAAACGACGTATCAATTCTACACCCTCTGGTTGAAGCTGAGATTCGTTACAGATTCCCAGTCCTGTGCACACTGGCAGGGGTCTCATGCAGTTGAGGGTCACACGGTGGTTGGACAAGGCCTGTGATTGGACAAGGCCTGGGGCCGCTCTTACACTTCACCCCATCAGACTCCCCCTTCCCGCCCCAGAGAAAAAAGATTCACGCATAATAAAATAACACGAAAAGGAAATATTTCTCGGATCAGTGTTCCCCCCCCCAGTCCTGGTGTGTGTAAGAAGAACCAAATACATGAATATACGGTACGTGTTTAAATAAGCAGGAGGTTGGCAGTGGCCTGCTGCCTCAGTCTATGTGGAGCAGGCTGCACAGAAGGAGGACAGCCCACAGGAGACGCCCCCCCCCCTCCATACACACACACAGGCACTTCAGGCTCAGACAACCTGGGACCCACCCCAACACTCTACACCGACTTCTTAAGAGGACAGGAAAAACAAGATGGAAGGGGAAGAAGCCTCTGCACAGTATTGAGACAGGCCCCAAACCCCCCAGGTGCCGGTCACATGATCACTTCCTCTTCTGAACTTCCTCGAGCAGGTTGAGAGCGGCTGTGTTCTGTGGTTCCACTCTCAGAAGGCTGCTCAGGTCGTCCACACACGACTGGTGTTCCTGGAGGGGCCACAGATGATCACACATCAAAACTAAAACAGGTATATGTATTTTGAACTCACTCGGAACCCTTATATCACTTCAGCATTTAAGATGTGGAGCCGTGTGATAACACACCTATATCCCAAATGGGTTGTTTTGTGTCTCATTTCGATACGTATGCAGTCTTATAGAATTTTACGTATAAAGTTTAAGGCTTTTCAACTGACCATACACTCGTCAGTGACTAACCCCCCCTTTGTAAATCAGCATCTGAATCAGCATCTGATCAGACGAGAATACACGGATCTCAACCTCGCGTTCTTAGTGTTCTTCGGATTGATAAACAGCCTTTAGACGGGCTCTGCTTTGTGTTTGGCGCTACCGCGCTAGCGTTGCTAGGAAAGATGAGACGTATACAGTGACGTAATGACGTGGCTCTGCGGTGGCTCTCTAGCCCGTGGAAAAGAAAACCGGTTCTTAGAAGGCTCGCAAATTGAACCAGCGCCCGAACAGGCTCAGGCACCAGCTCCGAACTAGCTCCCGGTTCACTTTGGTGGAAAAGGGGGTAAGAGTGTCACGGCTCTAACCTTGAGCTCCTTGTAAGCTTGCGCCCTCCTGTACAGAGCCTTGATGTTGCTGCTGTCCAGACCGATGGCCTCGTCACAGTCCCTCACCGCATCTTTAAACTGCTTTACTGAGATGTAGCACAGTGCCCTGAGGGGAGGAACACACACACACACACCCGGGGAGGAGCCATGAGGTGAGGCGTCACTTACATTTACATCACATTTACATTTAGTCATTCTCTTATCCAGAGCGACTTACAGTACATACAGGGACATTCTGTACAGGGACATTCTCCCCGAGGCAAGTAGGGTGCCTTGCCCAAGGACCCAACGTCATTTGGCACAGCCGGGAATCGAACCAACAACCTTCTGATTAATAGCCCGACTCCCTAACCGCTCAGCCATCCCCGTACTCTACTCCCCCCGTCTCCTACCTGTTGGTGTAGGTGGTTATCTCGGTAGGATTGTGTTTCAGGCTCTGGGTGTATTTCTCGATGGCTTTCTTGTGCTCTCCCTTCTTCACAAAGGCATTGCCCTCCTCCTTCAGAGCCAGAGCCTTCTTCGCAGCCTCCTGGCTCGGGGCTGAGGGGGACAAGAGACGCATTATCACAAGGGGGCTGACAGGAGAGGCTTTGTGAAGCGGAAGGGGCGGGGGTGGGGGGGAGAGGAGAGCCCACCTGGTTTGCTGGTGGCTCTGGTGCCGTTCTGCTGTGACGCTGCAGCTACGGGGCTGGAGGCCTGGGCCTGAGCTGCTCGTTCTCTGACTGCCAGAGGGACAGTGGGGAGGGGAGGCAGCTTCTCTCTCCATGACGGGCCATCCACCTCCGTCAGAACCTTGGTCATCCTGGACAGACACACAGTCATCAATACTACTACCATCGTCTTCCTCATGACCATCACCATCTGCCTAATCATCACAATCTTCATCTCCACCATCAGCATCCATGGTGGCAGGGTTAGTGTGGTACCAAACCACCTCTACATTTACATGTAGTCATTTAGCAGACGCTCTTATCCAGAGCGACTTACAGTAAGTACAGGGACATTCTCCCCTGAGGCAAGTTTGGTGAAGTGTCTTGCCCAAGTATAAAGTACATGAACCGGCAACCTTCTGATTAATAGACCAGTTCTCTAACCGCTCAGCCATCTGACTCCCGCAACCTCTGCTACCAGTAGGACGTGGAGCCAGGCTGAGGTCTGCTTAGTCTGCAGCATGTCATCATACTGATGGATCATACTGGATCAGTATGACGTAACTTACCTGTTAGTTCCATCAACTGCCGCAGGGATGTTGTTGTCAACCAGCAGGGCAGTCTTGTAGTCGACGTAGGCCAGCCTGTACCTCTCCAGAGCCTCGTAAGCAGCTGCTCTCCTCAGCAGTGGCTTAATGCCAAACGGAACCATTTCCAGGGACCTGCAACATGCACACGTTTAGGGCCTCTTAACATTTGGGCTCCTACACAGAGTAAGGATAAGCAGCCACTCTAGGGAGGCAAGGAGACAAAGGAAGGGCTTAGGAGGGAGGAAGTGGGGCCTACGGAGGCAGGAAGTACTCACACTGTACAATCCTTCACACAGTCGGCACAGTTACCATCCTTCAGGTAACTAGCAGCACGATTGGAATACAGAATACTCAGGTCCTCAGAATTCTTCTTTGCCTAGAAGATATGGGTTGGAGTTGAATTAGACACCATACTCACTTCACACTCATACCTTAACTATTGTTAGCTCATTCGTGTCAAAATGATGTAAAATATGGAATATGATTAGTCTTTTCTACACGCAGACACCTGCACGACAGGTGTGGTTATCTTACCGGATTTCTCCACCTCCTTTATGGCTTGGCTGTAGAGGGCGGCAGCCTCCCCGTACTGGCCAGTCTTAAAACATTCGTTTCCTGCCTGTTTCAGGTCAGTCCACGACTGTGAACGGCGCTTCTGAGGCATCCTCGGCTTGATTAAGGCTTTTGTTGAGTCTTTGTAGTTGCTGAGGATGAAAAGACAGACAATGATTCACATACATGTCGTCTGACCAAAATTCCGGGTTAAGCATGCCTGGACCAATAAAATGTAGTTAGCTCGCTAGAATTCATGTTGATAAGCGAAATCGTGTTCCTTTGCCATAATTCACCACAATCTAATCATTCAGTTTACAAGAATGTTGTATAGCTAGAGCTAGCTAGATAATCTAGCCAGTTACACGTATTGTGTTGGAAGTGAGCTAGCAAGTTACCTGCCCGGCTAAGTAGCTTGCTAGCTGCAGCTGTCCTTTTCGTTTCGTTTGTCAGCCGGCTACAGAATTACTGCGAGCTAGCTAGGTCTAGGCTAACTAGCCTAGCACGTATACTTACCGGTTCCTGTGTCTGTCTGGACGGTGTTAACAGCCAAGTTGCACTTACAGCTATCAGTTGTCTCTAATCAATCACAACAGGGAAGAATGTCTATGAAAATATAACTGTTAAGATTTGTCCGTTGTTAGCTAGTAAATGTTTTTTTCTATATAACCACCTAGGAACATCTCTGGCTTACGTTCACTGGCTGGACAAGACGCACGTTGAGAAGCGGACTCGGGCGGGCTCTAGCAAATTCTCCAAGCAGCCAGAAGAACGAAGTCAGAAGAGGGTGTTGTGTTTCACTTTTCAGTTTCGCTTCTTCCCGGCTGGGGCAGTGGTGTTTCCGATTCGCAGTTCGTTTCTTTTGCAGCTGAATTCCGGTCCACCTTAAATCCATCGCATATTGAAAGCTTTAAAACGAACCGTTAATAAGATATTGACTAGTAGCGTTAGCGTAGCTATCTCTGCCATAGGCATGCGGTATTATATTTTATATATATATATATATATATGTATACATATAGGGTTAAATTGCAGCCATTTTAGTCTTGAACAGTTATGACACTGCAAAATGTTTAAAAAGGTATCAATTCAAAAACACCTATGACCTTTGCCTATGGTTAATACGCCTCGGAAGTGTAACTGTAAAATAGGATCAAGAACAATCATTGAATAGGGAGGTTGTGTAATATGCCTTACAATATGAATGATACTCTGCCTTTCAAGTCATTATGAAGGAGCAGTTACATAGACATATACTGTTGAAAACATAGTGTGGATGGGCCCTTGAATTACTTAATGTTACATAAACCTTACACACTTCTTTCATTTCCTTCTAGCCTACTATCCTGCGAACCAGACGAATCTGCGAGCTCATGTTTTATTTACGATTTGGTCTGACGCAGCGAGGATAGTGGAAACACGCAGTCAATGTAACCTCGAAATCCAATTGGTTTATATCATAAACTTCCGGGAAAACTGGCTCAGAACACGCCCCTAAATTCACCAAAACACTGAGAATGGACCAATGAAATGACCGACTGATCCGCGTTTAGCGAAACCCTGTGTGTCCTTCTCCCATCTTGTGTAAGCGTTTACCAAGCGGTTACGACAGATACGATCCAGTCGATAACAAACCATGCTGTGGCATTGCACAGTCTAGCTTAAGCTCAGACTTTAAGGATTTAACTGTCTCTGATCCAGACAGACTACATTTGTAAGAGATAGATACGTTGGTACATTGGAAATCTAGCCATATACATCCAGTGTTCTGGGTCTTGGGCTAACGTTAACTTGTCTCGCTCTGTGAATCCAGCGTGCGCGTCACTCTGAATTTCAGCAGATAGCTAACCAAAATAAATACATTGAAGATGATGACCAACACGGTTACCTCCAAGCTCCTTGGGTCGATGAGAGGATTTGTATGTCACCGAATGAGCTATGCTCAAAGTGCTGCCACTTCTGCTGAGAGGGGTAAGATATGTTTATGGGTAGCTGTCTAGCTAACTTGTAAAATTCCCATGATGGCGCAGTTAGCTCGATGTTTAGCTGTTGCTGCCTTCCTAATTATGTAGGAACTGTATGACTCATTGCTGACAGTCAGTTCACTATTACAGTTATTTTGTATCGTTTTGGAAGTTTTGAGCATTGTTCTTGCCTTGGCAGAGATCATTAAAACTCGTGAGTTGGAGAAGGATGAACTCCGACCACTCTACATGGACTTCCAAGCCACAACACCTATGGTATGAGTGTCTCTCATAACTAGGTATCTAAATAATGACATTGAATGACCTCTGTTAAGTAGTAATGGTTCTGTTTCCTCTCAAAGGACCCCAGAGTTCTGGACGCCATGCTTCCCTACCAGGTCAACTACTATGGCAACCCTCACTCCCGAACACACGCTTACGGGTGGGAAAGTGAGAGTGCGATGGAGAAAGCCAGAAAGGTGACCAGAGTCTTGAGTGAAGATCTCACCTATGAACCTATGTTTATCAGCTGTGCCCTGTTAGCATAGCTTGAGCTAACCTGTTATGTGATGTCATCTCCCTCGTAGCAAGTAGCAGACCTGATTGCTGCAGATCCCAGAGAGATAATATTCACTAGTGGAGCTACTGAGTCAAACAACATGTCAATCAAGGTAGGTCTCCTCCTTGCGTACTCTTCTTCTCCTCTCTCCTCCTCCCCCTTTCTATCTTCCTGTCTCCCCGTTCCAGCTTGGCTCTCTCCAGGCTAAGAAGAGGTAAGAAGGATGAGGCCTTAGAGCGAGGGTGGGGAGGGTAAGCTAATGCGGACGTTGCCTGCCATGTGATCAGATTTGGCGACGGTGACCAGCTGAAAACCTAATTGTTCTCTGCTCTGGGTTTGTAAACCAGTTCCAGTTAGAACTATCTGGAAAAGAAAAGGCTGCTGGATGGTTGTTTATTTTCTCTCCCACCATGCTTTGCTTCCAGGGCGTGGCTCGTTTCTACAAAGCCAAGAAAAAGCATGTGATCACTACTCAGACGGAACATAAGTGTGTTCTAGACTCTTGCCGTGTGCTGGAGTCGGAGGGATTCAGCATCACCTATCTCCCAGTCAAGACCAACGGACTGGTTGACCTCGAGGTGAGGTTTGACTGATTCTTGACCCCTAGCCCTGGCCTTTACAGCCCCGGTTTTACACCATGAGTGTGTAGCGTAACTGTACTGTGTGTTTGTGTCTGTGTTCGAAGTTTGAGTTGCTTATGCATGTGCCTGCTGTTGTGTGCTGTAGCTGCTGGAGGAGAGCATCCGTCCAGACACCAGCCTGGTTTCAATCATGACTATCAACAATGAGATTGGAGTGTTGCAGCCAGTGAAGGACATAGGTGAGTTCTCGCCCTACGGTCGTGCAACCTTCTTCACACTCTACTGTGCCTGGCCTGGGTCACTCACATCCACCTTTCGTTCAAATTCTTTTGAAAGCACATTCTATCAAATTGTTGGATCGTTTCTCACGTGGCCACATCCTCTCCAGGTCGCATCTGTCGCTCCAAGAATGTGTTCTTCCACACGGACGCTGCGCAGGCCGTTGGCAAGATCCCCGTCAACGTCTCTGACTGGAAGGTGGACCTCATGTCCATCAGTGGACACAAGATCTATGGACCCAAAGGTGCAAACTGGGCCCAGCCCAAACCCAAAGCTAACCACCCATCTCCACTCGTAGCTATCTCACCCTGCTTCAACCCCAACTAGTCCACCAAGCCCTATTCATAAGGACAATTTTAATACAAACAATGTAATTTAGTCATTTACATTTAGTCATTTAGCAGACGCTCTTAACCAGAGCGACTTACAGTAAGTACAGGGACATTCCCCTGAGGCAAGTAGGGTGAAGTGCCTTGCCCATGGACACAACGTCATTTGGCACAGCCGGGAATCTAACTGGCAACCTTCTGATTACTAGCCCGATTCCCTAACTGCTCAGCAACCTGACTCTCCTTCTGTGCTGTTTGTTAATGACAGTTCCCACTCTCCACACTGTCTGAATGTTGTGCCTCACCAGGTGTGGGGGCTCTGTACGTGCGGAGGCGTCCGCGGGTGAGGATGGAGCCGCTGCAGAGTGGAGGGGGTCAGGAGAGGGGGCTGCGCTCTGGGACTGTGCCCACCCCTCTGGCTGTTGGCCTGGGTGCTGCCTGTGAGATCTCCCAGCATGAGATGGAGGTAAGGACCACAACCTTCTCATAAACCACCACAACTCACCACTTCTGTCTCCAGCCTTTATTCATGTTCAGTGTGTACTCGTGACCATGTAGGCTGTCCATTGGCTGTTTGTGTGGAAGACTATCCATCTATCTGGGACTCAAACAGGACAGGATGTTGAGTTCAAGCTCCAAATGTTTGTTTTCATATCTCCTGTTGACACGGGGAAAGTAAACCATATCTTGAGTTCCCAGGCAGAGTAACTCAGTATTCCACAGCCCACATGACTGTGTTTTATCCCTCCTAGTATGACCACCGACGTGTGTCCATGCTGGCCAACCGACTAATCACGAAAATTATGGCAGACATCCCGGATGTGGTGATGAACGGAGACCCTGAGCACAGATACCCAGGTAACGCACATACACTAGATTGGCACACACACATACAGTATATACTATATACACACCAGGTCAAACTAAACAATAAAAAGCGATATAGTGAGGAGCAGCAAGTACTGGAGTAATGAGCTGACCCTGTGTGTTGTTTGTCTCTCAGGCTGTGTTAACCTGTCGTTTGCCTATGTGGAGGGAGAGAGTCTTCTGATGGCCCTGAAAGACATAGCTCTGTCATCTGGGAGGTAAAACGGCACGCACACACACAGATTCAAGATATTTACAAGATACACACACACACACACAGTCTGTGTACTAGCCCATGATGATGTGTGTCTCTGTGGTTCCTCTGCAGTGCCTGCACCTCTGCATCTCTGGAACCTTCCTATGTTCTGAGGGCCATTGGCACAGAGGAGGACCTAGCCCACTCCTCCATCCGGTAGGCTACCACCAGGGTTCGAATTACGGGGGGTTTGGGGGGGTTTGAACCCCCTAAATAAGACTTGGACCCCCCCAAAAGAGATAAGAACAACAGGTCGGGGGGGGTTGATACATTTATATATCGTTCTTGCCTGTAATCGTAAATATTACTTAACGCCCTGGAGAAGAAGTTGACCCCCCCGATTGTCATTGTATAATTCGCACTCTCGCTACCACGCAACACAAACAAACACACCAGCCAGCGAGACATCCATAGGAGCAGGAAGAACTGCGATGCTCCTGTGACGGTTCGTGTTTGTGTGTGCAGGTTTGGGCTTGGTCGCTTTAGCACGGAGGAGGAAGTGGACTACACTGCAGATAAATGCATCCAGCAGGTCAGAAGGCTCAGGGATATGAGGTGAGACACAAAGACCCAATGACTGTCCATCCCTCCAGTCTCTGTATCAGCTATCCTTTCATACCTATTCTATATGTAAATCTTCATGATTTGTATACATGCATTAATCTATCCATGAATTGATTACAGTATAGATTTAGAGGGAGCTACTGTGAAACTCAGCCCAGCCTGACAAGTACAGATGAACTCATTCATTGCAAATGTGCCCTTCCCTTCCTCAGCCCACTGTGGGAGATGGTTCAGGAGGGTATTGACATAAAGAGCATCAAGTGGACCCAGCACTAGAGCCTCTAGACAGCAGCCTACTAGAACCTCCTCATATCTAGTCGGCCAGGACCATCTCGCTTAGGAGCTACTTAACACACACGCCCTCCTGTCAAGAAACACGCACAAGATTCCAACCCCTCAATCCCCCTCCTTACCTCCCAGGTATGAGAGCACACCAGGCTGTGGGGGGGGATTTTCTATCAACTTTGTTTTTGTTTTATTGTTCTTTCACGTTCAGCAAAGTTTTATTGACACTTAAATAATGTGCTCTTAAGTAAAGAGGAGAATGGAATATATTTTTCTGGCTTGGCTATAGGGCCTGTCTTCTCAGTTGTGTGTGTGTGTGTGTGTTGTGTATGGAAGTGATTGAATGAGAGTTGCTAGGTTAATCAGATACAAATATTTTTACTGTTCATTTATAATAGCCTCTGTCCACCAAGATGCAATTGTCTCCGTAAGTCATCATCACTGAAATAAGACGGGTATAATACTCACACGGACGCTCCTCTATTCAACCCAGTTAAAGACATCTTCTCACACAAACTGATGTATTTGTTTACCCATTATCCTATTACCTTCAGGACTTTCATTGCAAACTGGACAACTTAATGTACACTTGCTTGTGTCCAGGAAATGTAGACCTGCATAGTTACATGTAACCCATTTAATCTCCAAACTCTGTTTCTGGTTCCATTATTACCAATAAATAGCTAAATGCAATGACGTTTGGTTTCCTCATTCCTATGTATGTTTATTAATTTGTGTGTCACTCAATTAAAAATAATGCAACTGTTATATTGAAAAGCAGTGCTTAGAATTATATTGAAAACGTGCTTAGAATTATACGGTTATATCTGTGTTCAGAAAGGTTTAGAGATATCGAGGCTACAATATCTAAATCCTGGGACAATTAGCAATGTGATTTTAGATGGTCCGAACCCAGATGGATTGTTTTCATTCTGAGAGCTCAGATCCTGCCCAGAAGGAACCATCTCTCCTTCTCAATGTTAAACATTTAGTAGTTTAACTATGACTGTAAAATATGCTTTTGGCCAACAACAAATAATCATGTATAGCACAGTCAAATGTCAGATAGAACCCTAATTCTAAGGTAGCGTTTGATATAAGCTGAACTCAGACTACTGCAATTTCCACGAACTGAAACTCATAAGTATATCGATTGATATAATAAATAGACTAACCCAGCTGATGTATTACAAACTATTTGGTCTTCTACCTACCTATGGAAGTACAACGGTAGGCCCACTTTGAATTCACGTTTCCATTTGACGCCAGCAGAGTGCGCTTGTACAGTGAACGAACAGCACGCATAGACTTCTGCGTCACTGGCTCCCCTGCCTCGCTCTACCGACATTTCGTGCACAAGCGAGAAGAACACGGGGTGGAGAGGACGTACGAGAGCGTCTCAGTTATTTAAATAAGATCTGTTAATTGACAGATATTTCGGTAAGGAACACAAAACAGCACAGCAGTTTACACATATGCAAAGAGAAGCAGATTCATGTAGATGTTCTATGTGCAAGTTAACTAGAGCTAGCTCTAGCTAGCTTGAGTTGCTGGATAGCTAGTAGGGCAGCTTGTTTTGGTGGTTGGATGGATGGGCAATTTTGTCTTGAGCTAGCAAGTAAACGGTAGCTTATAAGTGAGTGGCATTGCTTGTAGCTGTCGACCATAACAGTAGCTATGATAATATTGCAGTGTTTTGTATTGCAGTAGTAGTGCAGTTGTGTCTGATTGCTGGAGTGTTAAATTGTAATTTGAAATATTGCTGACTGTAGGAAGGTTCACTCCAAGCTAGCTAGCCAGTTAGCCGTCGCTCATCCTGCTGGGTAGAGCCGTTTTCATTGTGAAAGTCTAAGCGCCATTTTGTCCCCGGATTCATGTCTACTATTTATCTATTAGGGTAGGGAACTATTGGTCCAGTTGGTGGGGTGTCGATAAACTTTCACATTTTATCGAGAACATCAGGTGCGTGTTTTTCTCAACTATTCCCTTCACTGCGACTTTGTTGTGTTAGAGCTGAGAGCTTAGATGGCGTATTTCCTGCAGTTCCAAACAGATTTCACTGCCTTTTCTTGTGATGTTTCCAGTGTTATGATGCACCGAATCCGCTGCAGCTGTTTCATACAGTTTTTATGGATAAAGTAGGCCTATATATGTTGGAAATTATTACAGCCAGCATAGATAGCCTAAACGAAAGATCACGCATTGAACACTGAAGAGTCCTACTGTACAGACTTGTTTTTGTAAACTGACTTTCCTTCTTAAATGCAATAGGAAACCATTGCTCTGTAAAGAAACAGTGGTTAAATTAATTGTGATGGAATCCCTAGCGGAAAGCTTCAGGTATTGTGCTGTTGGCTGCTCTGGTTAAGGTTGACTAGTGTTGCTACTTCTGCGAATGTGGACCTCTGTGTGTGTCTATGGATCAGACTAGTTAGGTGCTGCTTTTGGGGCTTCGCTACTGCTGCTTGAACAGTAAAGTCTTGCTTTCGAAGGGCTTTATTTTTTACTGCTATTAAGGGTATGACTCAGGATCCCTGTTGGCTAAATCTTACATGGTGCTGGTTGTTTTTTTCTGGCCTTGCTGAGAAATAGGGCTATTCACATTGTGCTTTTGGAACCTATGGTATGTTTGTGAAATTGAACTTCCACTACACTTCTATGTTTCAGCTGAACAAATTTAAGATGGAATGTGTTGAGCTGGTCCGTAGAGATCTGGTGCCTTCCCACTGCTGTGGACCAGAGGTGTGACCGTGTTTACAGCTGTGTTGAGACTTCACCTTGGAACTGGGACTCTGGTGCTAGTTACCTGAGTAACAGGGAGGACAACATGGATGCTGTGTGCTGTGGCACTGCTGAATCCCAGTCCACAACACCAGAAAGTATTTGTGCCATTTGACTGGGAAGGGAATCAGTGTGTAGCCTCTGAAGTGAGCAGGGATTGCTTGACAAAGCACACAAGCTGGGAGGGAGAGGGGCAGTGGTGGCAGTATCAGCCATATCCTGTGTGAGAGGATGGTACCGTTTCTGCCTTTTGTCGTTCTCCTTTATCCTCAGCATTGCATTGATTGGCCAGTGCTGTTCTCGACCTCTCATCTGACAGCTTGTAAGATGGTAGGGTTAGCACGGATGTTTGCTCATCATGACATGCGCATTTGTTTTTATTGCCTTGGTTTCTTATGCCCTGGATGGATACATCTGAATGAATCTAACGGGTATGTTGTTGCCTAGGTCCAAGCATGGCTTTGCTATCATGGGTTTGGTGTAGGAATTTGTTAGGTTTTAATGCTGGAGAGCAGGCAAAAAATGCACATTCACAGATCTTAATCCTGTAGGCTAGATCAGGTTTGACCCGGTTTGACCCTGTTTAATCTCAGAATTCCAATATGCTGTGTTTAACTGAAATCCACCGTCAAGAATGATTGGTCCCGAAAGTTTCTATTTCAGACCTCTACCTGACGTTTCCACTATCTTCCTGTGTTTCTGAATGTATGCCATGTCTTCCAACCACCACAGACAACCAACAAACTGAAAACCCTTGAACACGACAATGCGATTAAAGTTTTGGGATGGGGGTGGGGTTGGCATTCCTGTTTTTCACTGCACATGGTTGTTGCCTTCAGTGGCTTGCATGATTTTTCTTCTTCTGCTGTTGTAGTATTGACCGATTTGCTGTGATGACATGCTTTGTTTCAACACGAATACGAACTATATGTTTTTGTCTCAACACATAGCCTCTGAGATGCATGACGTGTGTGAATTGTCGGCTGTGTTTGGCTTGATGGCAAAGCAGCCACTCAAGATGCCCCCCTCTCCTCCCACTCCTTCCCCCCCCCCAGCCGTTGATGCACTGGTAGACACTGCCCTGTATCTCTCCCAGCTACCGCAGGCTACTGCCTCAAACTGTGACACACTGGGGCTGAGGCCGGTGTTTCCGCGTGGAGCCGTCTCTCTCTCTCTCTCTGCTTGCTGTGCGCTGACGTCCCTGTCTCCCATCTCCTGTTCTTTTGTTGCAGTCTTGAGTTGATGATAATAATTGCTTGGCGTCAGGATTGGCTTGGATATCCTGCTGTGTGACTGTGTATCGAAGCACGTCTTGTTACCCAAGGTAAGCGTGTTGCTATGCCCGCAGAGTGGTAGTCGGTCGCCTACCTAGTCGCACACACCTCACCGTTAGATGCCACTGGGGAGGTCGAGTACGTCGCAGGTCATCATGACCACTGGGCCTGATGGGGCTCCGGAACCTGCTGCTTGCTAGCCGACCTCACTTAGTTTTTCAGACCTCACTCACTTTAACATAACAGACTTCAAGTGTATTTTTGCTTGCTTAACCTTGACGTCTGGATTCAGAGACAGTTCCTTTGGTTTCATTTGCAAGAAGTGGCTAACTTAAGTACTCCAAGTATAAACATGTTCAGGCCTAATAGATTCATAGACGGTATTGATTCGGTATCCATGACAGTTCTGTGGTGTTTTTTTCTGGTCTAGCCCATAGACACCCTCATTGTAGACGAAGCCCAGGTCTACATTTAAGCTCAACTAATGAGAACAACTCGTAGTATCAGGGTCGGCTCCATTAGGGCCAAAGGGAATGCTGTGCCCCCTCAAAACATTATTTTGTTAAAGTATAAATAAGAAATACTGGCATTGGCTATAAATTAAATATCAAGATGGCTACACTTTCCTGCAGAATATGCAGGTCTGCTCTTATTTGGACTCATACATGCTTTCTAAATGCGTGTGCCGTGCCCCCCTTGTGAAACAAAATGCCCCCCCTTTTAATTAGTTCTGGAGCTGAGTCTGCATAGCATTGAAACACTGATTTTAAGCACTGGATTCCAACTGATGTTATGAATTCATATTAAAAGTAGGTAGTTGGTTGCTATATTAGTGTTTATGGTCTCTTGTCTGCTGTGTTTGTATTTTGCCACCCTCCGTCTCCATCCATATCTCTCCACTGCGTCATTCTTTTCATCTTCAGACATCTCTTTCTCCTTCCCTTGCTCTTTGAAAAGTCTATCCTACCTTTCCCAGTAGCTTAACTCTCTCTCTCTCTCTCTGTTTCTCTCTTTCACATCTCTATTCCGTCCTCCATGGTCTGACGGTCCCTACCCTTTCTCTACAGGTGTGTAAAGGCCAGAGCCAGCTGACAGGTGTGTAGTGGTGATGGCGGTGGTTATCCGCCTGCAAGGCCTGCCCATCACGGCGGGCACCATGGACATACGGCACTTCTTCTCCGGCCTCACCATACCGGACGGGGGGGGTTCACATAGTGGGGGGGGGAGCACGGCGAAGCCTTTATGGTGTTCGCCACGGACGAGGATGCCAGGCTAGGTATGATGCGTACAGGTGGGGCCATCAAAGGCTCCAAGGTGTCCCTCTTGCTCAGCAGCAAGACTGAGATGCACAACATGATCGAACTAAGCCGCCGCCGTTTCGAGACGGGTAGCGGCGAGACAGCCGCCGGTAACGGTAGCCGGCCGGGAGGACCCCCCGCCAGCACTGCTGGGAGTGGGAGGGGCTTTAGCAACACCACCACCGCCACCACTGCACCCTCTGGCCATGACAGCGGTGGCAACAAGAACCAATCCACTTATGCCTCGTCCTCCGGTAGCATGCCGCCAAGCTTCAACAACTACAGCAGCCCGGCCCTCACCACTCTGGCCTCCCACAACTCCGGCCCCCCTCCCATCCCCTCCCTGCCCCCCATGCCTACCATCCCTCCCATGCCAGTCCCTCCTCCCGTTTCCTCACTCCCCCCTGTCCCGACCGTTTCCCCCCTCACCCAGGGGCCACCTGTGCCCCCAATGTCTCATCTTGCCCACATGTCAGCCATGCCTCCCTTTAACCCCGGCGTGCCACCCCCTGGTGGCATGGGCCAAGGCCTGCCCTTGGGGACGCCAAACCATATGTTCCTTGGCCATATGAACCCCCTGGCCTCGCTCAATCTGCAAGCCCACATGAAAGCTGCCGTAGGGGGCGCCGGAGGTCTTGGCGGGCCACCTCTAGGTTTTGGGCCAGATGATCTGTATGCCCACCTCCAAGGACTTCCCTTCACAGCCACAGAGATGGACATTCGAGATATGTTTCAGGGCCTGGGGCTCGACTCGATACGCTTACTGAGAGACCACATGGGCCGCAGCAGTGGTCGAGCCCTGGTCAAGTTCTTCTCCCCCCAGGACACGTTTGAGGCAGTAAAACGCGGTGGTGCCCTCATGGGCCAGAGATTTGTGGAGATCACCCCCTGCTTCTGAGCGACAGTGGGCAAGCGTTGGTGGCCCAGCCCACTCCAAACCCAACAACAACCAGCAGGAGTCCCAGGACCAACATCGACGTGGCAGCATGACGTCAGCCTCTCCTGGGGGCCGGGGGGATCGTGGGCGGTCCCGCTCTCCACAAAAGCCGGAGTTCTGTGTTTACCTAAAAGGCCTGCCTTACGAAGCAGACAAGAAGCAGATATTCGACTTCTTTAAGAACCTGGAGATCGTAGAGGACAGCCTGTATATCGCCTACGGTCCGACCGGCCGTGCCACAGGGGAAGGCTTCGTGGAATTCAAGAATGAGATGGACTACAAGACAGCCCTCGGTTCGCACATGCAGTACATGGGCAGTAGGTTCATTCAGGTCCATCCCATCAGCAAGAAAGGAATGTTTGAGAAGATTGACTCCATCCGTAAACGCATGCAGGGCTCCCAGAATGAACAGAAGAACAGCTCCGACCCGGGCAAAGGCGCCAGGAACTGCGGCCACATATCCAACATCCCCTACAATGTGTCAAAGAAGGACGTACGCCTGTTTCTCGAGGGGGTCGGGGTGTTTGAGGACAGCCTGAAGGTTCTAATGGACGGGAACGGTAACGGATTGGGCCAGGCTGTGGTGCAGTTCCGTTCCGAAGACGACGCTCACAACGCCGAACGGCTCCACCGGCAGAAACTGAACGGCAGGGACGCCTTCGTGCACCTGGTCACCTTCGAGCAGATGAAGGAGATCGAGAGGAACCCTCCACCCCAGGTCAAGAGGGGGCAGGGACAGGGGCAGGGGCAGGGGAAGGTTCAGGGTCAAGGCAGCTCCCAGGTTCAGGTTCACCCACAGGCCCATCCACAGGCCCACGGTCAGGCCCAAGCGAACCCCTTCGGCATGACAGGAGAAGAGTTCAACTTCCTCAGAAACGTAGGGAACCTAAACAATGGGCCATTCGTAGGCCCGTTTCCAGGCCCAGGTAATGGCCTAGCGGGGCCCCCTCCACTGCCCCCCCCTGGCAGCAGGTCTGGGGGACGTGGGTCTAGGCCTGCCCCCTCCCCTGGTGGGACACATGCCAGGCCCTATTCTGGAACCTCCAGGGTTCCGGCCCGGCAATTCTAGTGGACCTCCAGGTTTTGGCCAGCCGCTATTCGACAAACAATTCTAGAAAGAATGGAGGCCAGGGGCGAGGGGGTGGGAGTGGAGGGGGAGGGGGAGGAGGAGGAGGAGGACAGGGTCGGGGTGGGGGAGGAGTACCGGGACCTGACCCTCTCAGAGGACAGGGGGGCTCAGGGCCAGGAAACCCCCGCGGTGGGGGACCCACCATCGTCAAGATCCAGAACATGCCGTTCACGGTGACTGTTGATGAAATCATGGACTTCTTCTACGGATACCAGGTGCTCCCTGGGTCCGTTTGCCTACAATTCAGTGAAAAGGGCCTGCCCTACTGGGGAGGCCATGGTGGCTTTCGAGTCCCACGACGAAGCCAATTCCGCCGTCATGGACCTCAATGACCGCCCGATAGGCGCCCGCAAGGTCAAAATCAGTCTAGGCTAACTGACTCTCCCCCCCAGTGGTAAGAGCCTCCTGTTGAAATGCTGAGGTATCTCACAATCTCTCTCTCTCTCTTCTTTTTCCCCTTTGTTGAAATTCTTTACGAAAGTACAATTATTTAGTAGCAAAATATGAAATGACAAAAAAAAAGTGCTGCATCACTTTTGATGTATGATGATGCTTTACTGTAGCGGTCTGTGTGGATTCCCTGTTGGTTATCAGCTGGCCATGACATGGTGATGATGTAGGAGCTGGTATCCAATCATGTCCAGAGGGTGAAGCATGCGATATGAGTGTTTCTCTCAAACAGACTTGATGACAGACACAGGTCTGGATGCAGGAGTGTGGGTGGAGGTAACGGAGGGGGGTGGTGCTTACTCCATCCTATTCTCGAGGCATGTTGGATGAGTTTCTCATAATGATGATGTGACTCCTAACCCTAACCTGTATCTGCTGTAGGTTGAACTTGAGCTTTTCCTCTCCTCTTTCTGAGACTTTCATAAAAAGGGGTTTTCTCTTCACCTGCTGCCATGCAAGGTGCCTCAGAGGTCACACTTTTGCTCAAAGCTGTTTTCCCACCCACTGTCAATAAATGCAAATGTCAATGTTGTTGCTCTCTTGTGTGAAAGAAACTGTAGTGCTTGTTTCTTCAATGTTAGATATGACTGAATTTTTTTTAATCTTCAGAGTTGTTGCAGCCTGACTCATGAAAGCTCTATCTGCTTCCGTTTTTTCTTTGAACCTATAAGCTGCTGTTTCCCAGATGTAGATTGTGTAGCGTTGTAGTGTCATCATCAGAACAACTGTTAAGTTTCATTCATTCGACGTGGCAGCAAATGAACTCATTGGGTGTGTGTATATAGCCTCCTGTCCTACACTTTTGTCAATAAAATGGCATTCCTGATATCATTTATCTAACAGGTATTTTATGTTACTTCTCTGCTCACTGCTTGCTAAAATCATTGGGAACAATAAAGTTATGTTTCGGCAGAGTTTCACCAGGTAGTAGGTTTACACACAGCCTGTGTTGCTATGGTTACAGAAAGCGGTGCATTGCCATGGTAACTCAAAGCTTAAAGAGTTGGGGACCTACAGTGGTGTGATGCTATGGTAATGCACAGCTGGGTGTTGTCGTGGCAATGCACAGCTAAAAGTGTTGTGATGCTGACACATACCCCGGTCCTGTGCTGCTATGGTAACGCACCGCTGGGTGTATGTTTCTTTGTTACAACAGCAGAGGGTTCTGTTCCTGCCCAGGGGATGCATATGTACCTACTGATGCTGCATTCAGAGATGAAATGGATTAACCAGGACAATGTGAAACTGACGTTTGAAGGCCGCAAACCGATGAGACCAAATGAGCGTGTGTGTGTGTGTGTGAGAGTCATTGTTGTATGCATGTACACCTGCAGCGATCGTGAGCGAATGTCGATCTCTGGATAACAGGTCAAAGGAGTTTAAAGGAGCCATAATCCATTCAATTAAACACATTAAATTCAGAGGTGCCTGACTGCAGCAGTATAATCTGTGCAGCGCATGTCTAGTCATGAATGTGATAGCTGGTAAACACGTTATTTGTGTGTGTGTGTGGAAGAAGTTGAAGGATGTACATTTATCAGTGTTTTTTCTAAAAGGCTTTCTAAGCCAACAGAGTGATGCGATTAAAACTGTGTATAAATCCATACCCGGACAGATCTAGCCTTCTATAATCCAGGATGGACATACTGTAGCTGGTCTGTTTGTGTCCTTGTGTATCTGTCTGTTTGTCCCTCTGGTTCTGCCCTCAGCCCTGGGGAGAGGTCTGGCAACAGCACAGCCACGAGTAAACTTCAACTAATAGATGTTATGAATGTTCAGTTCTTAGTTTGTCTAAGTAGGGCAGAGAAGAAGAAGAATACATTATTTAAACACAGTATTGTGTAAGTTGTTAGCAGGTATGTGTGTTACAGTCACAAGTAATGATTTCAGGAAAGAATGAGAGGGCTGGGAGGTGCGTTTGTGTGTGTGTGCGCGTTTGTGCAAAAAAAACGGTTGCTACCCTTACGATCCTGATCATGTGACCTCGCTGCTTGCTCGCTTGCTGCTGGTTATAAAGCACATGTTTGATGTGGACTGTGAGGACTGAGTTCCTACCTAGAACCTAGTTCCTAGACACTAGATCCTGCTACTACTGCCGCCGTGCTCTGCTGTGAAAGAGGTAGGTACATTCCTGGTTATACCTGTAGGGGGCGCTGGCACCATGGATTCTGGCATAAAAAGCTTCTGTGTGTAATATGGATACTCGTAATTGATAAAGGCCTCTATATAGAGCTTTCACACTTCTGTCTGGAAGTGGAAAAGATGGCTCTGTGAGGCTAGAACAATGCAGACAGGACACTGATTTAATTCCATTAAGTAGTCTATTCGAATATCCTGTTCTTCGCCGACACTCATAGCTGTGTGAATCGGGATGGTTTGAAAATAAGGCTGTGGCCTTCTTTTATAACGGTCAAAGTTTTACCTGCGGTCAGTACCTCAATCTGTGGGTCAATTTTCAGAGTCCAACCAGGTGATGTGAAGCTGTGCTGATCGGAGACCTGAGTGATGAGCTAACTAGCTTGGTGTGGTGATATGTTGGTGGGAGATGTAAATATTAGAAGGGAGCTGTCGGCCCAGAGATGAGGGTGGGTGTAGGAAGGACCGCGAGAGGAGAATAGGGGCGTGTGTGTTCTTTTTCACCAACTTTGTTCTATCTTGAATAAGCATGTCTCTTGTCCTGGTGTAATTATATGGTGTCTATAAACAAGACATGTCTTAACTGATCACGGTTTATGGCTGGGCTGGGATGGACTGAGCTGAGCAATGAAGAAAAACATTTATAGGCTATATTTTATGTTTCTATTCACTGAGAAGAGGACTATTCATATAGTCCACACAATGCGAGTGTGCAGTCGGTATTTCTCTATAGGCGAGACAGTGGGGGGGGATATTGGCTCACATTGAAGTTAGTTACCATGGATAACCACATTATTTTAGGCAGGCAGCAGCACGAGTGTGTTGCCTATACCACTTAGCAACCCCGCCGTTAGTTCGATAGCCGCAACCAGGCTGTGCGGGAAAGAAGCACAGCATAGTAGCAGACAGTTGAGGTTAGCGAACGTTGCATAGTTACCCCTCATAAAAATATGTAACTGATTATTAGTCTGCCCCATTAGTGGTCTTTTCACAGGGGCTGAACACCGCGTGTATTAACTTTGTATACCCCCATGTTTATGTTGTAAAGTGGAAACTTACGTCATGACCTGCACTAGTCGTATTACTGCGGCTCTATTAACAGACCTGATTGTGCACTTGTGTTTAGGATATGACAGGATATGACTGGCTATAAAGCCATATTCATGCGTGTGTAAAACTGCAAGGCCACTGTGAAATCTAAATGAACTGTTGGGATTGTGTAACATCTGTATTATACGAGCATGGGCGCACTTCCGCAAATTCCGCTTTAGACTACCAGAAGAACGTGAGTGATGTATCAGCTGGCCAATAACACCGCTTGCAGAAAGACAGTTTATCCAATAGGAGGGCTGTTACGTAGCTGTTCATGAGCCACACCTTTTGTGAATGTCGAAAGTCAAATCACCCATTCAGTGACAGACTAACTAGTTTTGTACTCTTGGCTTGGTGGGACAACATTCCGTCTGTTTATATCCTGTAGTATTCTGTACGTTGTTGTTGGGTGAAACAAGGTAACTTGCTTTGATCGGAGTTTAATCGGTACCCTTTGATGGTGTTGCGAAACATATAGTTGCTTTTGGTTAATCCACTTGATACAAGACTGGATCAAAGTAGGTTTGCTTCGACGAAACGGATGCATTTTTTTAAATGCATTTTTTTTCTAAATGAACTGGGTGTGGTGTGGCCAAGTCCATCGCGGTGATCGAATCGTTCTGTTATTTTCCAATTGCAATACTTGAAGACTTTCGCTGAAGTTTATGGTTGTGAAACATTGTAGTTCTATCTCTCAAAAACGAGGAAATACGTCTTTTTTTACGTGATCTTGTGGGACTTGTGGGACTAGTTAAGTTAACCCTATTAACCCGTATAACCTGTCTTTTTCAGATGGCGACTGATTGCGTGTCGAAGATCGAGCTCTCCATCTCGTGCAGCAACCTTCTAGACAAGGATGTTGGTTCGAAGTCGGATCCGCTGTGTGTGCTTCTGCAAAGCATTGGTGACGACAAGTGGACAGAGGTAAGAATGAAGCGGGGTGGGTGTGCGGGCGCGTTTGGGTATAGGCTACCCTAAAAGATGAGGACTAGACGGGCGTGGGAGAAGAAATTGAGCGGGTGAAGATATGATGCGTGTCTGTGTGTGTTTGTATGTGTAGCTGGACCGTACAGAACGTGTGAACAACTGCCAGGACCCCTCTTTCAGCACGCGCCTGCGTGTGGACTACTACTTTGAGAAGGTCCAGAAGTTGAAGCTGGGCGTCTACGACATCGACAACAAGTCTGTGGACCTGACCGATGACGACTTCCTAGGAGGGCTCGAGTGCACTCTGGGACAGGTGGGTGTCACTCGGTCTCACTCATCAGTTCCTCCATCACAGCCTGGACCGTTTGTATGGTCATCAATATGATCTTACTACTAACCCAGTCAATCAGCTAAAACAGGGTGATTCTAGTTGTGGGAATGTTTTTAAGGAACTTTCATTCTTTTGAAATCCCTTGAAAGAGTCCAGGTGATGTTGTCATAGGTGTTCAGTGACAATCCCTAGAGTATCGTGATAATGTCCTTTAACCATAGCTACTGATGATTCCATCAAACAGATAAAGATCCCATCCGTTATCTTCCCTTATTCACTCTAATCTAGAGTAATTTAATTGTGTAGACCAGTGTTTCCCAACATTTTTTCAGTCATGGTACCCAAGTTTCTACATTTGTGGCACCCCCCACTGAGCACTATCCTGAATTCTCCTGATTGAGGAACATTTTTAACTCTTCCCCTCAGTTCGTAGAGTCGTGCCAAAACCTTGCCGCTTGATAGCCATCGAAGGGCGTATATAATAACACGCTCTGATGTTCAGGGTGCCGCAGCTGGTGTAGACAACCCACTGTGGTTCAGTCCTGTGGGGGCTGTTTTAGCTAACACCCATGTATGTGTGTGTGTCCCAAGATTGTCTCCAGTAAGAAGCTTACCAGACCGTTACAGCTGAAGAAGGGCAAGCCTGCTGGCAAAGGAACCATCACTGTGAGTGCGTGCGTGCATGCGTGCGTGCGTGTGTGTGTCACCTGTGGCCAGCATGAACTGGCTTTCTCTGTAGATGTCTGAAGGCGCCTTTAACATTTAAATTTCAGCATGCATACTATTCTATGTAAATAACTCTATCTTGTGTCCGTTATGGAAATGTTCTGATAGTGTCTGTGTGTGTGTGTCGTGTGTGTGTGTTCCAGATCACAGCAGAGGAGATTAAAGACAACAGATCCATAGTTCTGGAGGCGGCAGCTAAAGGCCTGGATAAGAAGGTAGAGAGAGATGAAGGACAGTAGGGATTTGATGAAGCCTCTCGTCATTCCGACTCAACACTTACAGAGGTGTGTGTGTGTGTGTCTCAGGATCTTTTTGGGAAATCGGACCCATTTCTGGAGTTCTTCAAGCAGGGAGACGATGGCCAGTGGCAGCTGGTGCACAGAACAGAGGTAAACAACACAACGCTACACACACACCAACACACACACAACACATACACACACTACCAACACGAAACAGCTACACACACACGCAAACGTTTGACACATGCCAAGGGTACCTCACGTACACATCGGCAACACCGATGCGCTCCACACAAGACACACTTAGAATGCAAGAAATGTTCTCGTCTGTGCAACATGGAAGACCATTGTGTGTTCCTCTGTCAGGTGGTAAAGAACAACCTGAACCCATCCTGGAAGATCTTCACCGTGCCCCTGCAGACCTTCTGCAGCTGTGACTTGGAGAAGAGCATGAAGGTGACTGCCGTCTGGAGGACAGGACCATGGCCCTAACTCATACATACACAGCTACACACAGCTACACACACACAGCTACACATACACACACAGCTACACATACACACACAGCTACACATGCACACACACAGCCACACATACACACACACATACAATAAAGAAATGGTCACATGCTCTTGAAAACTAGTGTCGAACATACGTGTTTCCACCCCTTTGCCCTCATTGCGTTGCTTTCTGGTATGAAATGTGCTATGTAAAGTTTGACCCTCCACCCACACAGGGCCTAGCATGCCCTATAGGACCCATAGTCGTATTGTCTGAAAGGAAAAGCTGTTTTGTTGTGTTGATTCTCTGCAGGTTTGTTTCACTGTGAAGCTGTTTCCAAAGCCTGTCCTAATGGATAGACTATCAGCCCTGATCTCTGTGTGTGTGTGTGTTGGCATTTGTATTACTGGCAGGTTGTGTGTTACGATAAGGACGAGGACACCAGCTCTGACATAATTGGTCAGTTCACTTGTACGGCTGCCAAGCTGTTGGAGGGCAAAGACAGAGCGGTGAGCCCCTCTCTTGCTCCTTCTCTTTCTCACCTCTGCTCTCTTCCTCTCCTCTAGGTTCACTGCTATGACTATGATAACGATGGCTCGCATGACCTCATCGGTGTTTTCCAAACTAGTGTTGCACAGCTGCAGAAAGCTGCCCATGGTTCACCGGTGAGACCATGCTTTTCCTTTCTATCTAACAGTACATCAGTGTTCAGACCTTCCTTCCTTCTCTCTGTCTGTAGTATTCTTCACGCCATCCTTCTCTCTGTCTGTAGTGTTCTTCACTCCATCCTTCTCTCACTCTCTGTAGTATTCTTCACTCCATCCTTCTCTCTGTCTGTTGTTCTTTTCACTCCATCCTCTCTCTCTGTAGTGTTCTTCACTCCTTCCTTCTCTCTGTCTGTAGTGTTCTTCACTCCTTCCTTCTCTCTGTCTGTTGTCTTTTTCACTCCATCCTCTCTCTCTCTCTGGAGTATTTTTCACTCCAGCCTTCTCTTTCTGTTGTCTTCTTCACTCCATCCTCTCTCTCAGTAGTATTCTTCAACACTCTTGTATATCCTCCTTCTCTATCCTCTAGTCTGTCTTTATTCAACCCCACTTTTTCGCAATAGGGCTTTTAGAAACTGTATCTATCTACAGTGGGTTGTAACTTTTATTTTAGGTAGAAATTTTGTTTTGGTCCCTCTGACTTCAATCTTTGTCAGTATGACATGCTTTAGTTTCAGAAGTATATTTAAGTGTGCTTTACGGTGTAGAGGATCTGGTGATTACGATGTGATCAGGTATCATTGTTTGACCACTAGTGTGCGCTGTGTCCCCAGGTGGAGTTTGACTGTATCCACCCTGACAAACAAAAGAAGAAGAAGAGTTATAAGAACTCTGGAGTGGTCATTTTCAAGTCCTGCCATGTAGGTCAATAATATGAATATTTGTCCATGTGTGAATCGGTGAAACTCACTCCTCAGGTATGTAATAGGCCACCCGCGTCAACGAATAGCTAGCTTTTCTTTGGCGTAGTTGGTAGTGGTCGCGCTTGGCAAGTCAGAGGTCGTGCGTTCGAGCCCAGCGAGTGGCGAACGACACCTTGTTGTGACCGAGCGTGGCTACGTCTGTTACATACTTTCACACATGGTAACAAGTTGTTGTGTCCGTGTCCATTGTAACAAGTGGTTGTGTCCGTGTCCATGGTAACCGGTGGGTGTGTTCTCCTTGCAGCTGGCGGCTCAGTACTCGTTCCTGGACTACGTGATGGGAGGTTGCCAGATCAACTTCACGGTATGTCACTCTCCCTCAGCATGGCGATGATGGAGATGGGGATAGCTCATCTGAGTTTCTCATCGTAGCTGGACATGATAACCAGCCATGACATCCACATTTCCTGGATGAATAACTCATCTTCTTACTGGGCTACACCCGATAAAGGACATGCAGGCCATATAAGGACATAACAGGAAGTTATCATCCCCAGACCAAACATGGTCTGGACAGTATTTGCGACCATATAAAGCTCACATCCTGTATGCCCTAGTAATGAATGAGCTGTAGTTAAATTCCCATATCCATATATGAATATTCTACTGTTCTGAATGTTCTAAGTGTTCTGCTGTCCTTGTGTCCAGGTGGGAATAGACTTCACGGGGTCCAACGGAGACCCTCGTTCCCCCAGCTCTCTGCATTACCTGAGCCCCGACGGGCAGAACCAGTACCTGCAGGCCACCTGGTCTGTGGGTCAGGTGGTGCAGGACTACGATACGTAAGAGCCTACATTCTACACCCTACACCCTACATTCTACACCCTACAGTCTACGTGCACACCTGATTCAAATTCGTAGGTCAGTATCAAGCTCTTCAGAAGCCTGATAATGACCCATTCATTTGAATCAGGTGTGTGAGGGTTAGCAGGGATACATAGAAAACAAGCAGGGCAGGGGCTCCCAAGGACCAGGACTGAGGAAGGCCGCTATACATAACACCCGTAAACACGACACACTAAATCCTTCAAACTTAAACACTATACTTCCGCCCTGATCCTTCTGCTCTCCTCTCGTCTCCTCAGTGATAAACTCTTCCCAGCTTTTGGCTTCGGAGCCAAGGTTCCTCCAGACTGGCAGGTCTCCCATGAGTTTGCACTGAACTTCAACCCCAGTAACCCCTACTGCCAAGGTATACACCAGCTGATCGTGACCCCAGCCCCTAGAACTCCTAGTCCTGCAGTACAAACACCCTAGCTGATGAAAGCCCTAGAGGCAAGCTGCACAGATACAGTACTGAGTCCTCAACTACACTGCTGTGTGTGTGTGTGTGTGTGTGTGTGTGTGTGTGTGTGTGTGTGTGTGTGTGTGTGTGTGTGTGTGTGTGTGTGTGTGTGGTGTGTGTGTGTGTGTGTGTGTGTGTGTGTGTGTGTGTGTGTGTGTGTGTGTGTGTGTGTGTGTGTGTGTGTGTGTGTGTGTGTGTGTGTGTGTGTAGGTGTCCAGGGCATCATAGAGGCTTACCGTTTGGCTCTACCCCAAGTCAAACTGCACGGTCCCACCAACTTCTCTCCAATCATCAACCATGTCGCCCGTCTCGCTGTTGACGGAGCACAACAGAACAACGCGTCTGTAAGCTTACACACATGCAAACACACACACATACAGGAAGTTACAATACACACACAAAGGCAGACACACTGCTCTGTCAAACACGTTTATCTCGCCGTTTCTGTCAGTGACTCGTGTCTTTTTCTCTCTTCCTCTTTCGTAGCAATACTTTGTCCTGCTGATCCTGACTGACGGAGAGATCACAGACCTGGACCAGACCCGTGACGCCATCGTAGCGGCCTCCCGCCTCCCCATGTCAATCATCATCATCGGAGTGGGCGAGGCCGAGTTCAAGGTGCGAGTGATGATCGTCCTACTGGAGCTAAACACATTGATATCATTTGCCGTTCACTTATAATATGTAACCTTTATATAATACAAGAAACTTATTCCATCTAAGATTACTTTTGATTCACAAATGCATTCATTCGTATAAACAGTCCCTTGTTGGTTGTCTGGTTCCCAGGCCATGGAGATGCTGGACGGAGACGATGGCGTCCTCAAGTCCCTGAGCGGGGAGCCAGTGGCCCGAGACATCGTCCAGTTTGTCCCCTTCAGGCAGTTCACCAATGTACGTCTCTGGAACCCTCTAGTCTCTTTCACAGACACGTACCTGGAGGATAGTACCATAGTACCTTAAGGATAGTACATTGATACACTTATGTTGTTACACCTGAACATTCATACCAATGAAGCATATTGCATTTAATTGAATAGTACCTGTAGGATCGTACCTGAATGACCTGGTCGCAGCAAATAATATAGAACAGTACTGAAGTGTTGGTCACAGCAACATGTTGCAGTACGGTACCTGAGTTTTCTGGTCCGTGTGTAGACTAGCATATCTGACAGTACACCAGTCTATCTTAGTAGCATGAGGTACCTACACTGGATTATAAAACGGGTGGATGAAATCAAGCATTCTGATTGGTTGAGAGTGAGTCACGGGGTGTGCTTTAACACTGTCATATATCCTCTCATGTTTTCTCTTTGTTTTCCCGTCCCAAGGCACCCAAAGAGGCTCTGGCCCAGAGTGTTCTGGCTGAGGTACCCAATCAGCTGGTGTCTTATTTCAAGATGAGGAAGCTTGACCCAATCAACCTTCCTGGTGCTAAAGCATAGACCCGCCTCCGGGCCATGGATCTACCTCTGGAGCCACATCTCTTTGCCACTGCATCTCCTTACCACAGGGGGCGCCAGAGATCTATGCTGTCACTTGATCAGACTGTAGAACCACTTTCTGGAATCATCCATGGTTGACTATATAGAGGTTTAGACAACAGTCATTACAATGTGGAAGTTTAGCAACAGAACCTTCTAGTAGCTAAATCTCTCCCCTAAAAACAAAGTTACACAATTCATTAGATAAAGTCCTTACGTCAGTGAAATGCTACATTATGATAACCAAGAAAGTACACATAAATACTTTTAGGAGCCAATCTTGGACTTTTCTTGCCAGTCTTGTTTCAGTTACCCAAAGCTGGTCTCATGTCGTTTTACAAAAGGCTCATGGGTAATCAATTGACGTTGTCCAAACCTTGATATATTCAACCTCGGAATCATCTCCAGCTGTGATCTAACAGTGCCTTGAAGACCACTGTTTTACCTTGTATTCCCCCTCTTAAGTATTCATCTCTTGTCTGGATATTCATCTATAGTGTATGTGCTGTATATCATGCTAGCAAGGAGGAGACTGGTTTTGCGACAAACATTATTAATCTTTTTATATGAGTTTTATCTAGAATGTTACCATAGACACACCATAGACACTCCCTATATGTCATGTGTTCCACACTTTTCTCCCTCAGATTCTAAGGAGCTTTGGCCTAGCACTCTCCCTAGCTAGCTGTTACTCCTACTAGCTAAACTCTGTCTGATGTCTAATGCTTTAGCTGCAAACTAACTTCTATGCCAACTAAAAAGCCTTAAATGCTGCATGATAGTTGCTGATTTTATACTATAATGACTTTGCACTTCTTGTCTGATGCTGGAGGCGTGTTGTGACTCAGCAAGGCACGGCAAATGTATTTGTTGGAATACACGCTGAGATAGAATATGCATGTGCTGCAATAGGAAAGGAGTTTAATACCTTTTTCAATTAAAAAGATTAGGAATGTATTAAAAACTATTCAATGAAAAGAAAATAGATAGATGGATTGAAATGCCATAGGATTTCTGATATGCTGTACCAAAGACCAAAAATATATACAGTATAAGCCTTAGAGTAGTTCTGAAGTTGCCATAGAATCATGTGAAATTAGAGAATTCTTTAACAATCAGGTTGCTAGTTAATAATTATGATATTCAATTATGTTTTACTTTTTTTACCTAAAGGAGAGTTTAGAAGTGTCAAATGTATGTTTGGTTTTAACCCGTATATTTTTGTAAAGTGCCAACATTGATTTGGGTCCAGAGACTGCGTTTAGTCTACTAATGCTGTGTTACTTTCATGGTAGCAACTAGGTAGTAGTACCCAAGACTGACCCCAAGCTCGTTCTCTCAGGCAACACACCTGGACAGGATACATGGCCAGGATACAATTGCTTGGTATCTGTTTACTCTGTAAAGGGAATGTTTTGTCTTATTGAATATGGGAACTATCATATCTCGTTATATGTAAATTCTCTGCTAAATTGGGTGTTTGTTATTGTATCTTAAAATAAAAAACAGATGCACGTGTGTAGATGAAAAAAACGTGTTGCTGTTGATAACGAAATGATGTTTGAGCCACTGTCTCGATTGTGGTCAATTCTATCATTGTTAAAATAATTGTAACAATTCCAAAATATGTATTCCAGATGCTTTCATATATTTTTATTTACATTTTATTTCATGAATTATATATATGAATTATTATATAGCTGAAATAATGGATTGTTTGTCTGGCCAGGACCATATCAGGTTTGTTATGCATCTGATGAGACTTGAGATATTATGTCACTTTAAGGAACATGTTAAATATTATGAATCATAATATTTAAAACCTTATGAAATGCCAATCGCCAGACATTTGAAAACTGCTTTGTGCCTTGCTTATTTGATTCATAATCTAAATAAATTACATTAATGAGAAAACCATTACAGGAATTCTTCAAGTGTCTGTTTTGTGATCTGTTCACCTGAAATGAGCTGTGCCGTTTTCCACTCAGTCCCTGAACGTCTGAGAGAAGTGTGTTTAAGGTGTGCGTGTGCGTGTGCATAAATGCAAACATGCGTGGGAGTGTGTGTGTGTGCTCTGATAGTGACTGAACAGGCTAGGCCACTCAGTTAGTTCCCTCACACAGCAGGACGTCTCCTCACACAGCAGGACGTCTCCTCACACAGCAGGACGTCTCCTCACGCAGCAGGACGTCTCCTCACACAGCAGGACGTCTCCTCACACAGCAGGACGTCTCCTCACACAGCAGGACGTCTCCTCACACAGCAGGACGTCTCCTCACACAGCAGGACGTCTCCTCACACAGCAGGACGTCTCCTCACACAGCAGGACGTCCGCTCACGACGCCTGAACAGCACACCCGAAGAGAGAACAAGGAGAGGAGAACCAGAGAAAACGGTGTGGAGAAGTTCAGTGAGGCAAACAAGGGAAAACAGAAAAGGAGGATAGAACTTTGGGACGTTCGGAACTGTGGTGGCAGCATGTGAGTCTGTCGGAACTGAGACTGAGGGACCAGAGTAGGATGTGAGAGCGGTGGGACTCTGTAGAACCTGGCTGTGAGAGCGGTGGGATTGTGTAGAACCAGGGTGTGGGAGCGGTGGGACTGTGTAGAACCAGGGTGTGAGAGCACTAGTAGACTGCCAGGACTCGGACATGTCCATCACTGTCAGCCTGAAGAGGATCACTAACCTCCCTGGGAGGTACGATCGCAAGGTGGAACTCTCTTTCAGAGGTCAGTGTTACCAGTCTGTCTGCCTCCCTGTGTTTGTCTCTCTTTCAGAGGTCAGTGTTACCAGTCTGTCTGCCTCCCTGTGTTTGTCAGTTACATGGTCAGTACTACCGTATTCTACCTGTCTGTCTATCTGTCAGTTTTCTGCCTGTCTGTCTGTCTCTCTGTTTCACTGCCTTTCTGTCTGCTGATCAGTAACATTGGCAGTGCTGGCTGATCAGTAGTTATCTCGATTCCTTAGTCTCTCATCTTGTAGTGTGTGAGATCCTACTGTACGGGGTTAAGTTGTGTTTCTAGTAAGTCTGATCTCTCTCCAGGATCTAGGATCAATAGAGGAGAATATCATTGTCATCTTTATCGTCATCATCTTGTTCAAACAATCGCTGTTGACAGTCTTCTTCAGTCTCCAGCTGTTGGTATTCTCCAGACAGAACTATCTTCTAGGAGTAGAGATGGGAAGTAACGAAGTTCAAATACTTCATTACAGTACTTTTTTGTACAAAGTTTGCATCATTGATGAGGACTACTATTCTCTACTGTACTCTATTGTACTCCCCTCTGCTCTGCGTTTTTGGATTCTCTGTTCTCCCATGTCTTCCTCTCTCTTCTCATATGTGTATGAAAACAAGTTGAAAGTAAAACTTTTTCTTTTTTAAACGTGAAACCTTTTGTGTCGACTGGTGTGTGAAAACAAAAGTTGAGAAAAAATTGTTTAGAAATGTTGAATAATTATTTTGAAAAAAGTGTTGGATGTGGATGAAGGAATATTTTCTAAAAAGTTTTGAAAAACATTTTTCTAAAAAGTTTTGAAAAACATTTTTCTAAAAAGTTTTGAAAAACATTTTTCTAAAAAGTTTTGGGAAAAAAAGATCTCAAAAGTTTGGAAAACATACCTTTTGGAGAAAATATTTTTTCAAAACCTTTGGGAGAAAATATTTTTTCAAAACCTTTTGGAGAAAATATTTTTTCAAAACCTTTTAGAGAAAATATTTTTTCCTGTATGTGGATGATGATGTTTATGATGGGGCTTGTGATATTCATTCCACAGGGTTCACACATAAAACCAAGATCCTTCAGTGTGAAAACCTGGCCATCTTCAATGAGGTAACCTCTGCTGTATGCAGGGAGGGGTGAAATATAAGAAAGAAAGAGAGAAAGAGAGAGAGAGAGAAAGACAAAGAAAGAGAGAAAGAGAGAGAAAGAGAGAGAGAGAGAAAGAGAAGGAGAGAGAAGGGAGCTATTCAGAGTAAAACTATTTTAATAGAGCTGATAAATTTCCTCCAGCCCTCTGAGCCAACAATGGCCCCTCCATTCTGGAACACCACTGACCAATCACTGATTGATGAGGAGAACACATTTCCTGGTTGAGCCCTGATAGCAGAGATTTAGCCTCTCTACAGCTCAGCCTGCAGATTGTTTGTGAACTTGTAGGAGCTTGGCTGTACTCGTGTTTGACTACTGCTCTCTGTACTTAGTGAGTCAGACTCCTACAGACTCAAGGGGGTAACAAGCTTCTGAAACTGTACACACATATGCTGGGTTTAGCCTTTGACAAACAGTGCTGTGGAGTCTATTGAGGTGGTGAATCAGAAGCTTGGTCGTACTTTCAGGCGTGTGTGTGGTAAAGTGGAGGCGTGGAGGGTGGGGGCAGGCTATGATACTGCTGTTAACTTTGTCTCCACAAATCCCGAAACTGTAACGGTGTGTGTGTGTGTGTGTGTGTGTGTGTGTGTGTGTGTGTGCCTGTGCGTCTGCCTGTGTGTGTGTGTGTCTGTAGCAATTCCGATGGCCTCATTATGGGAAAGGGATCGGAAACGAGGTTCTGACTATCAATGTCTACAACTGCAGCAAAGTCTTCAGCAACAGGTGAGACCCTGACCCCTGTCTGCAGACAGGTACAGATATTGGTCGGGGGAAGTTGCAGTAACACCATTCATTTCAGATGAGATGAAATTGTACACGCAAGCACTGAGTGCTAATAAATCTTAGACCAAGTGTTTCATCTTTTAAAGGCTGTGCTACTTTTCAGACTTGGAATCATCTATGCCTGGGAGACATCATACATGAAACATTTGGCCCTGATCCTAAGGTGCTCTCTGTGTGTGTGTGTGTGTGTGTGTGTGTGTGTGTGTGCGTGTGCGTGTGTGTGTGTGTGTCCAGGCTGCTGGGGAAGCTGGTGGTCGGCCTGCAGCATGTGGTGACGTCAGGACGAATGGTGCTGAGAGAACGCCTGACTGCAGCCAACTACAGCCTAACTGATGTACAAACACACACCTGTCACTCACACACACCTGTCATTCACACACACCTGTCATTCACACACACCTGTCATTCACACACACCTGTCATTCACACACACCTGTCATTCACACACACCTGTCATTCACACACACCTGTCATTCACAAATACACGATCCAGGGCTCACATGCAGATTCTGTGAGGATTCATAACCTTGTTTGTTTCTGAAAGGCAGTTTGCTTTGTGATTTCGTGTGTGTGTCTTTCAGATGTATGTGGAGCTGGATATTCGGTACCAGCCCATCCAGGGATCAGCTGGAGGCTGGGAGGGGGACGAGTTCCTGGACTTGGAGGACGGAGACGAGTGAGACACACACACATACACACACACACACATACATACATACACACCCACTCACTTTGATCTAGCATGTGAGAGATGACTCCTACACCTTGCTCCCCCTCCAGGTCAGGGCTGGTGATCAGGAACACAGCGTTTGCAGAAGCTGGGTGAGTCTCTGTCTGACGAGAATCAGCTTCTGGTTCTAAGACGATGGGTTCTTGCTCTAAGGTGACAGGTCATGGTTGTAAGATGACAGCTTCTGGTTCTAAGACGATGGGTTCTTGCTCTGAGATGACATCTACTGGTTGTAAGATGAAAGGTTTTGTCTCTAAAGTGACAGGTCATGGTTCTAAGATGATGGGTATTGGTTCTAAAATTAAGGATACAGGTTCTTTGATGACAGGGTTTGGTTTCAAAGAGATCATTCCATGATTGTAGGTCATGGTTCTAAGATGATGGGTATTGGTTCTAAGAAGACAGGAGATGGTTCTTCGATGACAGGGTTTGGTTCGAAGAGATCATTCCATGATTGTAGGTTCTGGTTCTAAGAGATGATTCTGTGATGATTGGCTGTGGTTCTCAGGCCCAGGAAGCCTCTGCGACCCGAGCATCTGGACCGGGCTGCCCGGAGGATCGGACGGGAGCTTCTTCGCACTGGAGACGAGGATGACGAAGATGATGATGATGATGACGACGATGACTTTGACATGGATAGCATGGATACTTCCAACATGACATTCACACCCATACTGAGGTAAGTTCCTGTCTCCAAGGGAGGTGTACAGGAGGAACAACTTATCTGTACGTTAGATCCACTGTATCCCTGTATCCAAGCTGTAGATCACGCTCAGAACAGAAGTCGTCTGGATATCGGTTCTAGTCTTCTCCAGGGCCATGTTCTTGGGTGTTGATGTCTAAGGTCTATAGATCTTGGTGTAGTGACATATACAAATGTCTAGACACAAAACTTCAGATTTCGATTAGATTCCATTTATAATAGGACATATTTGATGCTTTTCATTTTAAAAGCATTCTCTCCTTTGTATGTGTGTGGCTGTGTGTTTGTTTGTTTGTTTGTGTCTGTGTTTGTGTGCGTGTTTGTGTGTGTGTAGTCGTTGCAGGGCTCTGTCCAGACACGGCCAGACAGCCATTCCCAGAGTCCAGAGCTTCCAGGTTGGGTGATGATGAACAGAACAGAGGCTGACACTAGCTGTATCATGTCATACACAACCCCTTTAGCTGCATGAATACAAACATGGCTGCTAGGTTTACACACAGTTCATGTTGATCCTGTTTGATCTATAACTGCCTACTGTACCTACATGTACTCAGTTAGCTGGCCCTTTTCATCCAAAGCAACATACAGCTGGATTTGAACCTGCAACCTCTTCAGTTCAGTTCTATGGGCATATGTGAAGCCCTCTGTGACATTGCTTGTAAAAAAGGGCTATACAAATACATTTGATTAGACTAATCTGCAGTCAATTGATGTACCTCTGAGCCATTTCTATTATTTCCAGTGAGATACATTAGCTATATAAGTATGTAACCGGTGTGAATTGGTGGATCTCACTCCTCAGGTATTTAATCGGCCATCCACATCTCGAAATAGCTAGCTTTTCTTTGGCGTAGTTGGTAGTGATTGCGCTTGGAAGTCGAGAGGTGGCAGGTTCGACTCCCATTGGGAGCGAATATTGTTATGGTATGCTTCTGACGGAGCTTGCAAGACCACGTCCGTTACATACCCGTGACAAGTACACACTTTGTGTGTGTGTGTTCTGTGTGTGTGTGTGTTCTGTGTGTGTGTGTGTGTGTGTGTCCAGGTGAATGTTAGCATCCTGGAGGCTCAGAAGCTGCAGGGAGTGAACATTAACCCTGCAGTGTTCATCCGTGTGGAGAAGGAGAAGAGACACACCGCCACTCAGAAGTCCACCAACTGTCCCTTCTATAATGAGGTGAGGAATGGGAGTGGGACAAACTGAACCAAATTCAAGTCAGTTACATTGAATTGAGCTGAATTTAAACGGTTAACTTAACCCTAACTTGTCCTTCCCTTTCTGTCTCCCTAAGAACTTTGTGTTTGAGTTCCATGAGACTCAGGATGTCTTGTTTGATAAAGTAATTGAAATGACGGTGAGTTATCTGTTATGGTGCTGTATGGATGTCTGTGTGTCTGCTGGATGGGTCACCTCCGGTAAAGGAGAACATGTGAGATGATCATGTGACTGGTTGTCTACTTCCTGTCCAGGTGGTCGACAAGAAGCTGCTGGGGCTCCTGATGAAGCGCATCGGAATGTTCAAGATCGACATCAGCACCGTCTACAGCCAGCCAGGTACACAAGGAAGTGACATCATCACAGATTGGAGCCAAAACAAGTAGACATAACGTGACATCACGTCCTGTCTTCCAGACCACAGTTTCCACCAGAAGTGGGCTCCTCTGACCGACCCGTCCGACACACGCTCAGGGATCCGTGGCTACGTCAAGACCAGCATCACCGTGGTGAGGAAGGGAGATGACATCGGCATACCGTCGACCGGCGCCAAGAACGACGAGATCGACAAGTGAGCCCCAGTGCAACATTTGAAATTCCACAGGACTGTCCGAGTGTGTGTGTGTGTGGTGTGTGTATTAATATTTGTGTGTATGTGTGGTGTGTGCGTGCGTGTATGTGTGGTGTGTGCATGCATGTGTGTGCGTGCGTGTATGTGTGGTGTGTGTGTGTTTGTACGTGTGGTGTACGTGTGGTGTATGTGTGGTGTATGTGTGGTGTGTGCGTGCGTGTATGTGTGGTGTGTGCATGCACGTGTGTACGTGTGGTGTGTGTGTGTTTGTACGTGTGGTGTATGTGTGTGTGTGTGTGTGTCTGTGTGCAGGAACCTGCTGCTGCCCAGGGGGATGCCCGCGGAGCGACCCTGGGCCCAGTTCCTGGTGAGGGTGTACCGGGCTGAGGGTCTGCCCAGCATGAGCGCTGGCTTCCTGGGGAACTTCTCCAAGATGATGGACCGGAACATCTTTATAGACCCCTACGTCCAGGTCACCTTCGCTGGGACAGCAGGTACCAGCACACACACACGCAGTCACATACAAACATGTATGCACACACACACGCATTCCATCTCTTTCCCCCTTGCCCAACACCTTTTTCCAGAACACAGCTACTGTTTGTTCAATGGGCTGTGGTCCCTCTATTTACACTGCTTTTACTGGTAGCACACACACTGACACACACAAATACACGTCTTATCAGCCCCGATCAGGTCCTTTAGCTCAGCTGGTCCCTCTCAGCAAGAGACTGGGGGAGGAGAGGAGAGCATTTGGAGAGGAGAGTATCGGAGAGGAGAGGACAGGACAGAAGAGGAAAGGAGAAGATAGTATTGAAGAGGAGAGCAGAGAGCATTGGAGAGCAGAGAGCAGAGAGCAGAGTAGAGCAGCGATTCCCAACTTGTGGGCCGTGGCCCACTAGTGGTCCGCTAGGGTAATACAGGTGGCTTTTGAGCTGTGCAAGTGGGCCGCAAAGTGGAAAAGATGGGTAATGGCTGGAGTAGAGGATAAGGAAGGAAAGGAGAGGGGAGAGGAGAGTGCGAAGGTGTTCATGATTTCAGTCCTGTTTACTCCAGTCTTATCGACCTCATCTGGTGTGTGTCTTTCAGGGTGAGACTTCCGTGGTGTCAGGCACCAACAGTCCCACGTGGAACGAGCAGATCTCCTTCATCGAGCAGTTCCCACCCCTTGCTCGACGAATCAAAATCCAGATCCTTGATGATGCTAATATTGGGGATGTCGCCGTGGCAACACACTTCCTGGACCTTCAACAGATCTCTGACCCAACCAGAAATGGTACAGTTCCAACATTTATTTGACCCTAACAGAAGTTGTCAAGTCCAAAAGTCATCTGACCAGAATTCACCTCACAGCATGTTTTGCAGTCAAGAAAAACTTTGATGCTCTGATATGATCTCTGATGATGATCTCTGACTACTGTCATTTCCATCTTGCTGTCTATCCTTTATCCTCTTTCTCTCCATCTTTCTCTCTGTCTCCCTTCCCGTCCGTCCTCCAGGGTTTGACCCGACCTTCGGCCCTTCCTGGATCAACCTGTACGGTTCTCCCAGGAACTCAGCCCTGAGGGACGTGCACCAGGCCATGAACGAGGGTCTGGGTGAGGGCATCTTCTACCGCGGACGCCTCCTGTTGGGCCTGAGCGTGGAGGTCTACTCCTCGCCCAACGCTGCTGCCGCGGACACCCAACCCTCGCCCGGAGTGAAGGGGGCACTGGGACGCCTGAAGAGGAAGAGCAAGAAGACCAAGGAGAGGAAGCAGGATGGTGAGAGGGGCATGCTGGGAATATCGGTTCTTCCATTGAACAGCTTGCATGCATCGTGGGTCTGTGGGGGCCGCATCCAAAACCACAACACTGATGTCGATGTTGTTGTTTTTGATATGTTTCGGTAAAAATATTGTCAGAAACTAAATAGGTCTTGAGGCTTATGTAGATGTCGATGTTTTCTGTATTTGTGTGTAGCTGGGTCTGCAGTGGAGGCAGAGGAGGCAGGCATGGAGGTACCAGAGGCAGTCACTGTGGAGGTGAAGGAGGTCCACCCCATGCCTGAGGTCAGTCTGAACTACATTACCCATAATTCTTAGCACCGCTCTCCCCTACATCCTGATTCTTCTGTAACCGGTTGTGCCCTGCAGGGTTTGGTGGGAGAGAAGGAGGAGTTTCTGCTGTTCGCCTCCTTTTTTGAAATCACCATGATGGACCCTGTCATTGGGAGCAAGTCAATCACCTTCGAACTGTCGATAGGTAAGATGTGAATGAAGCTATGTTTTGTCAAGTCTGAAAAAAAAAGTATCCCCAAAACCCGATTTGACCATTTTCCCTGGAGAGATTCTAATCTCTGAAGCACAATTTACCACCAAAGAAAACACAGGTCCCCGTGTGAGTATGACATCATGTTTTGTTCCATCAAACCGTTTTTTCTGTTGTCCACAGGGAACTATGGGAAGGTGGTGGAGGTGGACGAAGTCCCAAAAAAGTGTCAGGAAGGAGGAGCTTAGCAGGAGCAGAGATGATCTTTCCCGGAGCAGGGATGACCTTCGCAGGAGCAGGGATGACCTTTCCCGGAGCAGGGATGACGTGAGCGTAGGCATGGAGGATCTGAGCGATGACGGCCAGCCTCTGTTGGGGTCCGAAGACGAGCTGGAGAGGGGGGAACTCCTGGACCCTGGGCCTCTGGACAGGTCTGTCTCCAAGCCCAGAAGACCACAGCCCACTGAGTTTGACAGGTAAGACGGCTACCAGCCTCTCCTCAAGACCTTTCCTCTCTACGTACATCCACCCCGACTGGCTTGGGTCCCGTGTAATCCCGGACGAACGTTTGCAGGTCGTTCCGCTGTGTGTAACCAACCCCCCACCCCTCCACCCCTCCACCCCTCCACCCCTCCACCCCGCTCGTTTTCAGGTCGTTCCGCTGTGTGCCCCTCAGGGGAGAGAAGCCCTGCCTCTACCTCTGGTGCTGCTTCGAGGACCACAGCTTCCGCTACTTCAGCTCTAATTGGTTACACAAGATTGCCGACAGGCTGGTAAATCTGTCTGGACGTCCGTCAAAATGCACGCTCTGTTTTGCCTGAATAAGAAAGTGTGTGTGTGTGTGGAGCTGACGTAGGTGTGTACTCTTTAGGAGATAGGTTTGGAGGAGGTGGAGGTCTTCTGAAGAGGCCCAGGAGCAGGGTGAAGGACCGCCTGGGGGAGGTTCTCACAGAGTTTGTGGCCAGCTGCAAGTGAGTCACTCTTGACTGAATGTAAACATTCACTCGTCTGAATCTGTAGATATGATAGGACATTTTGGCTGGTTCCGAATGTGAGCCTGGAAAAGTGAATAAAACACGCAAAAAAAATCCGGCTGCATATTTCTGAGCCTGAAAGTGAATCAAAACGAATCATCCGAGTGTGATTCTCCAGACAGTACTGCTCCAATGCATTCAAGAAGGGAGCTTACAAACCCAACAACCTGGACAAACGCAGACGAGAGTTCCTCCGGAAGAGAATCGTGAGTCCCCTCCTCCTGACTGAGCTTCTCTGCTCACAGCCTCAAACCACAAACACCTCGGTCATCAGCTCCTTCAACACCACAGAAAGTCAACAAGCTACGAACCTAACTCGTGTGTGTGTGTGTGTGTGTGTGGGGGTTCTGTGTGAATGCAGCTGTTGCTGGCCAGGGCAGCGCTGCGTGCCAGGAGGAGGGTGACCAGGAGGACAGCTCCAGAGAAGCTGTCAGAAGCAAACAAGATCCTCAAGAAGCTCCTACAGCTCGCCAAAGAGGTGGGATGGAACGATCACTTCTCAGTCGCCCCTCTGACGGTTCCTGTCATACTTATGTCTTCCTCTACCCTCCACCCCTCCACCCCTCCACCCCTCCACCCCTCCACCCCTCCACCCCCTCCACCCCTCCACCCCTCTCCCCTCCACCCCTCACCCCTCCACCCCTCCACCCTCTCACCCTCCACCCCTCCCCCTCCACCCCTCCACCCCTCCACCCTTCTCACCTCCACCCCTCCACCCCTCCACCCCTCCACCCCTCCACCCCTCCACCCCTCCCCTCCACCCCCTCCCACCCCTCCACCCCTCCACCCCTCCACCCCTCCACCCCTCCCCCCTCCACCCCTCCACCCCTCCAGCCCCAGAGCACCCTGCCAGATGTGTTCCTGTGGATGCTGAGTGCAGGTCGGAGGCTGG
Source organism: Mallotus villosus (assembly GCA_903064625.1). Classification (NCBI taxonomy): domain Eukaryota; kingdom Metazoa; phylum Chordata; class Actinopteri; order Osmeriformes; family Salangidae; genus Mallotus; species Mallotus villosus. Next base: position 71,327 of record CAEFZP010001137.1, on the reverse strand, counting down.
CCTACTGCCGGATCCCCTCACACTCCATCCTGTTCTCTCTGGTGGAGGAGCAGAGAGGCAAGGACTGTGGCAAGCTGTCCACCCTCTACATGAAGGTACGACATGGAGACTGCATGGAGACACTCTCTCACACACACACACAAAATAAATCACACAAACTCACACAAAATATTTTCTCTACCGCAGGTACGATATAGTTCATACTAAATTATATAACACTGTGTGTGTGTGTGTTTGTGTGTGTGTGTGTGTGTGTGCAGACCCCTGGTGGCCCTGTGGGAGAGATCTTCGCCAAGCTCGAGGTGTATCTGTGGCTGGGCATCACCAAGTACGCCAAAAACTGTACCATCAGCCTGCCTGGAGAGTTCCTGCCTGTCTGTGAGCCGATGCCAGCTGGGAGTGCCCATGCCCGCCAACATGCCCCCCATCTCCCTGACCTGCCAGGGTGAGCCCCCCTGAGCCTCTACTGTCAGGATGCCCCCTCCTGCTGTCTCTTCCTCCCCTGTGTTCCTCTCTACTGCTGCCCCACTGGTCTCCATTGTGTGTCTATAGACACCTACTGTGTCTACTTTTTCTGACTGGTCTTTATTATATCTCCACCATGTCAGTACTCTGTGTTTCCTGTGTGTTTTATGTTTGTTTCTATACTGTCTCTTTCGTGCTCTATCTATTGGGCCTCTATCGTGTCTCTGACTGTCTTGGGTGTGTGTATCCTCAGACAGTCGTTACTTCCAGCTGCGTTGCCATATGTACCAGGCGCGTGGCATCATCGCTTCAGATGACACGGGCCTGTCGGACCCCTTCACCAAGGTGCTGTTCTCCACGCAGTGCCAGGTCTCACGGGTGAGTCTCTCCTACCACTCTCTCCTCCGTGTGTGTGTGTTGCTCATATTGTGTGTGTGTGTTTTATGTTATAGGGTTGCTCATATTGTGTGTGTGTGTGTGTGTTTATGTTATAGGGTTGCTCATATTGTGTGTGTGTGTGTTGATGTAATGTGGGAGTCCACTGTGTGCATGTGTGTAAATTCAATGTTTGTGTGTGTGTGTTAATATACTGTGTGTGTGTGTGTGTTAATAAACGGTGTGTGTGTGTTAATATACTGGGTGTGTGTGTGTTAATAAACGGTGTGTGTGTGTGTAGATCCTGAACCAGACCCTGTCTCCTACCTGGTGTGAGCTGCTGCTGTTTGACAGGATCTTGATCGAGGGCACCAAGGAGGACCTGAGGGACGACCCTCCAATCATCATCATCAGCCTCTACGACTTTGATGCCATGGTAACCCCCCCCCGTTACCATAGTAACTCAATCAAATGAAACACGGACCCTGCCCCTGAGACTACATAAAACCTCTGTTTGTGTGTGTGTGTCTCTTTGTGTGTCTTTTTGTGTGTGTGTGTGTGTGTGTGTCTCTTTGTGTGTGTGTGTGTGTGTGTGTGTGTATATGCAGAGCAAAAATGACCCTCTGGGCCGAGCGTTTGCAGAGCCAGAGTTGAAGTTTGTGGAGGAGCCTTACAAGAAGCCCGGTCTGAAGTTCTTCAACATCACCAGAGGGCGTTCCCATGCTGGTCAGCTTCTGGCAGCGTTCGAGCTGATAGAACTGGACTACTCCTCCTTTGGAGAGGTCAGTAGTAGTAGTGGTTTACTTCTTGTCCCGATTGGGGAAGGGAATTAGACCACTCCTGTTATTTGTCAGTTAGTAGGTCCATCTCCAGAGTTCTCATATTGAAAAGCAACCAGCATCTGCCTCTACGGTAAAACAAAACTTAAACAGCACATGTACAGACCTCAACCTTTAACATGTGACCCCTGGCCCTCACAGCCGTCCCTCAAAGCAGATGTGGACCCTCAGGAGCCCCAGTTTCTGGAGGAGGAGAGGTGCTACGTCATACCTGAGGGTGTGCGGCCAGTCCTCAAGACCTTCAGGATAGAGGTGAGGCTGACGGGGTGGGTTTGGCTCTGTGTCAGAAATATTCATTTATCAAGCATTGCAGAGTCAGTCGGTGAACAAGTTTAAGAAAGCTTTATTGCTTGCGGCGGCCCACAAGGAGACAAAAACATCACACGCTATCGTGCTACAAAGTTTTGTCTGCTAGCATGTTGTGCTAGCTAGCTAATTAAGCAGCCCCGCTCTTTTCAGTCATTGGCTAAGACAAAGGCATGCAAATGTCCCATGGCTCTTCTTCATTGGCTCCCTTGCATAGACCCGGCGCGTGTGTGCGTGCGTGTTTGAGTGTGTGCGTGTTTGCGCTCTCTGACCCCTGTAAGCTTGACCAACTCTTTTATGGCCTCTCCAGTAAGATAGTGGTCAAGCCCAGGTCCCCTTGTTTACGTAAGCCTAGTGTTAACCCAGAGTTCAGATTTGGGGTTAGGCCTCTATTTGCACACAAGGAATATCGACCCCAGCATCATTCTTATACAGGATAACAGTTCCATATTTCACTTTTCTAACAATCTGTGACGGTATGTTATGCGTGTGTCTTATCGCGTGATTGCATAGTGTGTGTGTGTAAAGGTGTGTGTCTACCCATGTGTGCGTCCGTGACCGTGCGTGTGTGTGTGTCCAGGTGTTGTTCTGGGGTCTGAGGGACCTGTGCAGGGTGAACCTGTTTGAAGTGGAGCGGCCCCAGGTGAGGATCGAGTGTGCGGGCCACTGTCTGGAGTCGGAGGAGATGGAGAACTATAAAGTCACGCCCAACTTCAAGGAGATCGTCAGATACTTCCATGTGGTGAGAAACCCTCCAGACTCGACCTCAAAACAGAAGATAGAGTCTGTAGAATCCACCACCAGGAGAGACCAACGTTACTGCTGTAAAAGTGTAACCACCCAGAGGTGTTTGATGGAACCTGTAGTTCACTCTGTGATGTAAGACGACGCCTCATTTCCTGTTCCTGCCCCATATCCAATCAGGAGCTTCCAGAGCTGGTATACCTGCACCCGCCCCTCACCATCTTCGTTCTGGAGCAGCGTGCGTTCGGGCGCATGGTGCTGGTCGGCACACACGTGGTCCAGAGCCTGATGGCCTTCGGGCCCCAGAACCTTGGAGACTGGGATGAGGAGGAGGAGGAGCCTAAGAGGCCAGGTAGGACCACCACACGGACCCTCGTCTGTTAAGACCCAGACTGCTGGTGGCTGTAGGAGATAATCATGGTGGCTGTAGGAGTTCTGATCATACTGCACCCCTCCTCCTCCCCTCCTCCTCCCCTCCTCCTCCCCTCCTCCTCCCCCTCCTCCTCCCTCATCCAAAGTGAAGCCCTCCATCCAGAAGACCACCCCTCTGGTCACAATGAAGACCATGCAGCTAGGAAACCTGCCCATCAAGATGTCCAAGATCCCAATAAACCTGGTCAGAATTCTGCTCTTCTCCTTTTGTCATCGTTTTTTTTCCACTTTCCCTCCCATTCTTCTCTTCTGTCCACTCCTCCCCTCCCCTCCAATCCTCTCCTCTTCTCCTCCTATCCTCTCGCCTCCTCCCCTTCCCTTCTGTCCCCTCCTCCTCTCCTCCTCCCCTCCCCTCTCCTCCCCTCCTCCTCCTCCCCTCCTCCTCCTCTCCTCCTCCTCCCCTCCGCCTCTCCTCCCCTCCCCTCCTCTCCTCCTCCTCCCCTCCTCCTCGCCTCCCTCTCCTCCCTCCTCTCCTCCCCTCCTCCTCTCCTCCCCTCCTCCTCTCCTCCCCTCCCCTCCTCTCCTTTCCTCTCCTCTCCTCTCCTCCCCTCCTCCCCTCCTCCTCCTCCTCCTCCTCCCCTCCTCCTCTCCTCCTCCTCCCCTCCTCCTCTCCTCCTCCCCCCTCCCCTCCCCTCCTCCTCCCCTCCTCCTCCCCTCCTCCTCCCCTCCCCTCCTCCTCTCCTCTCCTCTCCTCCTCCCCTCCTCCTCCTCTTCTCTCCTCCTTTCCTCTGACCATCCCATCCTCACACAGTTCCCTTCCATTCCCCAAGATTCCTTTTCAGAAGCAGAAGAAGAAGGAGGAGCTTGAGGAGGATATCCCAGAGAAGGAAGAACTGGATTGGTGGTCAAAATACTATGCATCACTGCATGAGCTGGCGAAACTGCAGGTTGAGCCAATCAGACTCTCTTTTTTTGTTGTCAATGGATCAGACAAATCTCCATAGGTTGGTTTACACCATACCATACTATGGGTGAGCATTCGGTTTTAATGTTGCTGTTTCTTGTGTCCAGGCGCAGAATGAGGAAGACCTTGAAAATCAACAGGAAACAGGTAGTTCATCCTAGACAGGTTTTCCATAACACGTTATACACTACTAACATTAAAGCTTCGTTAAATAACTCGACCTTACTCTGTAGATGTAGCCAATATGACATTGGAAGGTTTGGAGGAGGAGATAGAAGAGGAGGTCAAGGAGATCCAACCACCCAAACCCAAGCGCAAAAAAATATCTACTATCCAGGTTTGTGTTTGCCAGAGATGATGACGATGGGATGAATGTAAGTTTATGAGCCAGGTTTGTAACAGGGATTGTGTATCTCTCTCTCTGTGTATCTCTCTCTCTCTCTCTCTGTATCTCTCTCTCTCTCTGTGTGTATCTCTCTCTCTCTCTCTCTCTCTCTCTGTATCTCTCTCTCTCTCTCTCTCTCTCTCTCTCTCTCTCTCTCTCTCTCTCTGTATCTCTCTCTCTCTGTGTATCTCTATCTCTGTATCTCTCTCTCTCTCTGTATCTCTCTCTCTCTCTATCTCCCTCTCTCTTGTCTCGTTCTTTCTCCAGCTGTACCACACAGAGCTAGAGAATGAGTTCAGCCAGTTTATGGACTGGCTCCACATCTTCCCCCTCCAGAGTGGAAAGGCACGTGGTGAGGATGAGGAGGAAGATGATGATAAGATTATGGGCAAATACAAGGTGAGATCTTGGGACTTGGACCTTGGGGCCGGCTGGGGCAGGAATGTCGCTCGTGTTGTGGGCTTCTCTAACAGTGTGATGGGACATTGAACTGTACTTTTCAGACTTTATTGTCCCCATGATGCAAGGTACAGTATCTTACAAAGCAAACATATCATCAGCATGATGTGTTTTGGTTTCCTCAGGGCTCCTTCCTCATCTACCCCATCTCTCCCGAGGACGAGGACGCTGAGTGTCAGATCACCGACGGACTTCCACGCAACGCCCCCGTCAAGGTTCTGATCAGGGTGTACATGGTGAAGGTAGGTGTGTGTGTGTATGGTGAAGGTAGGTGTGTGTGTTGATATGTATATGGTGAAGGTAGGTGTGTGTGTGTGTATGGTGAAGGTAGGTGTGTGTGTTGATATGTATATGGTGAAGGTAGGTGTGTGTGTGTGCGCATATGGTGAAGGTAGGTGTGTGTGTGTGCGCATATGGTGAAGGTAGGTGTGTGTGTGCGCGCATATGCTAAAGTAGGTGTGTGTGTGGTTATTTAAGTGCATGTACGTCTATCTCAATGGCTGTGTCCAAAAGTCACATCCCAGATTCTTGGTTCCCCCCCAGGCCACCCAACTGGCCCCCATGGACCCCAACGGGAAGGCTGACCCCTACCTGGTTCTGAAGGTGGGTCAGCAGAAACAGGACACCAAGGACCGCTACCTGCCAAAACAGCTCAACCCAGTGTTTGGAGAGTACGTGGTCTTACCTCACACTACACAGCATAGCATCACATAGCATGCTAGCATAGCATCACATAGCATGCTATCATAGCATACCAGCATAGCATGCTAGCATATCATAGCATAGCATACAGCATAGCATAGCATAGCATACATAGCATCACATAGCATCGCATTGGCATTGCAATGCATAGAAAATCATAGCATAACATAACACAGCATACTGTAGAATAGCACTGCTCAGCACAGCAGGGCATCAGGACACTACACACAGGGACGTTCAGTCAGTCACTGTATTTATAGCACAGGGACGTCTGATCCTTACTGCCCTTCGTTGTGTGTGTGTGTTGTGTGTGTGGGTTTCATGTGTGTGTATATTTATACATGTGTGTGTGTTCCTGCAGGGTTTTTGAGATTAGCGTGTCGTTCCCCCTGGAGACAGAGCTGACAGTGTCTGTGTATGACCACAACACCCTGGGATCTGATGACATCATTGGCGAAACCAGCATTGACCTGGAGAACCGCTTCTACAGCCGCCATTACGCAGGCTGTGGCATCGCACTGTACTACGACCGGTACGCTTCGGGCAGTCACCCTCAGATACTGTACCGAGATGACGCCAGTACACTGACCGCATGTGACCTCACTCCCTCAGCTTGTGTGTGTGTGTGTGTTTGTTTGTGTTTCCAGGGATGGTTATAACATGTGGAGGGATGCCAAGAAGCCCACTGTCATCCTGGCAGAACTCTGCCTGAAGAACGGCATTCTCTCTCCGGAATACCGCGAGTCGGAGGTCAAGGTCATGAACAAGATCTTCAAGGTTCCTCCTGAGGCCTTTCCTGAAGGTCTGATCTACAGTCTACTCTTCTCAGCATGTCCTCCTGTTCTCCTCCCTTCTTCCTGTTCTCCTCTTCTTCTCACCTCCTGTCCTCCTCCCATCTCCCTGTCCTCCTCCCCTCTCCCTGTCCTCCTCTCCTCCTCACCTCCTGTCCTCCTCCCCTCTCCCTGTTCTCCTCTGCCTCCTCACCTCCTGTCCTCCTCCCATCTCCCTGTCCTCCTCCCCTCTCCTTGTTCTCCTCTCCTCCTCACCACTTGTCCTCCTCCCCATCTCCCTGTCCTCCTCCCCTCTCCCTGTTCTCCTCTCCTCCTCACCTCCTGTCCTCCTCCCATCTCCCTGTCCTCCTCCCCCTCTCCCTGTCCTCCTCTCCTCCTCACCTCCTGTCCTCCTCCCATCTCCCTGTCCTCCTCCCCTCTCCATGTCCGCCTCTCCTCCTCACCTCCTGTCCTCCTCCCATCTCCCTGTCCTCCTCCCCTCTCCCTGTCCTCCTCTCCTCCTCACCTCCTGTCCTCCTCCCCATCTCCCTGTCCTCCTCTCCTCCTCTCCTCCTCACCTCTGTTTTCCTCACCTCCTCCTTGTTCTCCTCTATTTTTCTCTCCTGTCTCCCGACCACATCGGCACAGGATGTAATGGCGCAGTAATGTTCACTCTGATGACTCTCTCCAGAGCTGCTGAAGAGGAACAACCGTTCCCCAGAGGAGGAGGCCGAGCTGGAAGAACACAAGGCCCTGAGTGTGCTTCAGCGCTGGGGGGAGATGAGGGAGTTCTGCCTGGGCGCCTGCCCCCTGGTGCCCGAACATGTGGAGATGCGATCGCTGTGGAATGCCGACAAGCCAGGACTCCCCCGGGTCAGACGGAGCAAACACACCTGCGTACACACACACACACATTCGTAGAAAGTACACACCTGCGTACACACACACATACGTAGAAAGTACACACCCGCACAAACAAACCCGTGTCTGAATCAAGTTTTCAGTCAGTCAGTTTTCAGAGCAACTGACACCTTCAAACACAGGAACACAAACACACACCCGCACATTTAATGTATTAATAGTATCTGGATAAAGTTTTCCTCAACAGAAGTCTGAGTAATGTTGATGTCATCACAGGGTTTTTGCCCACATGTGGATAGACATGTTTCCTGTTGACATTCCACCACCTCCACCAATCGACATCAAGCCACGCCTACCAATACAGTAAACACCCCTATTAACACATCATCGTCTTGTAAAAAGCCCAGTTAAATCAAATACCTATCCCAGCATCACAGCAGTGTCTGACTGATGTGATGATGAGGGGGGTCATCTGTGTCAAAGCTCGGCGTCTCCTTGACGACAGGTACGAGCTGCGGGTGATCATCTGGAACACGGACGACGTGGTGCTGGGTGTCAACCCCTTCACAGGCACCGCTTCCAGCGACATCTACGTCAAAGGGTCAGTCAACGTGGGAACACACACACACACTTGCTCGGGTGATAGTTCTGTTGACTCATCTGTGTGTGTGTGTGCGTGTGTGTGTCTCTGTGTGTGTGTGTGTGTCTGTGTGTGTCTGTGTGTGTGTGTGTGTGTGACTGTGTGTGTGTGTGTCTGTGTCTGTGTGTGTGTCTGTGTGTGTGTGTGTGTCTCTGTGTGTGTGTGACTGTGTGTGTGTGTGTGTGTGTTATTTAGCTGGATCAAAGGGCTTGAGAAGGAGAAGCAGGAGACTGACGTCCACTTCCACTCTCTGACCGGCGAGGGGAACTTCAACTGGCGCTTTGTCTTTCGCTTCGACTTCCTGCCCACAGAGAAGGAGATCATCTACAAAAAGAAGGAGACCATCTTCTCCCTGGACGAGGTGGAGTTCCGTCAGCCTGCTGTTCTGATGCTGCAGGTCTGGGATTATGACCTCATCGGATCCAATGACTTCCTGGGTGAGGCTTGTGTCATCATCACCTCGTTTAACCTCTGTGGATTCAGGCATGTCGAGTCACACCCAGTTCTTGTTTTCATAACCATGTCTGACTTACGGGAAAAAGAGTGGATCCCAGACAACTAGACGCCAGGGGAATACAGTACATTGACACTCTGACCCTCACTGTCCAGAATAAAAACAGGAAGTTTCAAGAATGTTTGTGTGTGTTTGTTTGTGTGTCTGTGTGTCTGTGTGTGTGTGTGTCTGTGTGTCTGTGTGTGTGTGTGTCTGTGTGTCTGTGTGTGTGTGTGTGTCTTTGTGTCTGTGTGTGTGTGTGTGTCTGTGTGTGTGTATGTGTGTGTGTCTGTGTGTGTGTATCTGTGTCTGTGTGTGTGTGTGTGTGTGTGTGTGTGCGTGCTCCCGTGTCCCAGGCTCCATCGAGCTGTGTCTGCCTGACATGGTGAGGGGAGCCAAGTCCTCCAGCCAGTGCAGCATCAAGATGGCCAAGGACCGAGCCACACCACGCTTCTCCCTTTTCCGCAGCAAGAGGATCAAGGGCTGGTGGCCTCTGGTCAAGCCCAAGAGCCAGGAGGACATCGAGAGGGAGAAGAAGGAGGAGGAAGAGGCCGAGAAGAAAGGAGGAAAGAAGAAGAAGAGCAATCGAAGCAAGATGAACGTGGAGGACCTGGAGTTCACAGAGAGCGGCGTCACCTACCTCCTCATGGTATGTCAGGTGGCTGAGCGGTTAGGGAATCGGGCTAGTAATCAGAAGGTTGCCGGTTCGATTCACGGCCGTGAAAAATTACGTTGTGGCACTTCACCCTACTTGCCTCGGGGGAATGTCCCTGTACTTACTGTAAGTCGCTCTGGATAAGAGCGTCTGCTAAACGTATGTGATGACATTTCATCATCAGTCAGTTCATCCAAACACCCATCTATCCATCTGTTCATCTAGCTATCAATCCATTTAACAATCCTATGTTAACAATAAGGACTCTCGACAACGCCCTGTCAATTATGTTAGAGATGTATATGTATTGCTTTTAAGTGTTTCCTGTTTGCATTGGAAGTGCTTCCTGTTTCCTGTATGTGTTTGTTGTCCGGTGCAGGGGAAGGTGGAGGCAGAGATCCAGCTGGTGATTCTTGAGGAAGCAGAGAAAGCTCCTGTTGGGAAGGCCCGGAAGGAACCGGAACCTCTGGACAAACCAAAGTAAGACTCCCACCTCTCTCTTTACCAGCCCCCAACTCCAGCCCCATTACTAGACCCCCACCTCTCTCTTTACCAGCCCCCAACTCCAGCCCCATTACTAGCCCCCCACCTTCAAAATAATGTTGCTTTCTTCTATTTCTCATTCAATTTATCTGGCCCTATTTCTCTCTGTCTTCCCCTCTCTCCATGGTCACTGCTCTGTCGTGAACCCTGAGCTCGCTATCGAGATAACACATACGACTCGATATCTCTCGATCGAGCCCTCTTCCTATCATCGCAGTCTCTCGCTAGCTAGAGCTACTCTCTCTATCGTCTCTCGTCTCTCTCTCTATCTCTCTCTCGTATCTCTCTCTCTCTCTCATCTCTCCTCTCTCTCTCTCTCTCTCCCCCTCTCTCTCTCTCTTTCTCTCTCTCTCTCTCTCTCTCTCTCTCTCTCCAGTCGACCAAACATGACGTTCAGCTGGTTCCTCAACCCACTGAAGACGTTTGTGTACTTCATCTGGAGGAACTATAAGAAGTACATCATCGCCCTGGTGGTCCTGGTGGTGTTGACGCTCTTCATCTGCCTCGTCCTCTACACCATCCCCGGACAGATCAGCCAGGCCATGTTCAACGGCTGACGTCCACAAGCGTGTCAGAGATCAGCTGACGTCCACAAGCGTGTCACAAGCGTGTCAGAGATCACAATCAAAACACTGTCTTCCAATTCCGAGGGCTTCATTTGGAGTTTACGCCAATTTTTCGTTTCATTTTGTATCGCAGGAAAGGGAGCGTTAGATGACGACAACGATCGTTCCCAAAGCTTTGATAGTAAACAAGGCGGATTGTGAGTTTAACTTTGACTACTGCGGTTTAGAATAGAAGTTTGAGTTTAGGATGTGGAGGGGATACTCCTTAGCTGGAGAGGAATTGGACTTGCTTCCTGTCTAAAACAATACAACACACTTCTTTAGATTCTGATTTATCTTAAAGATAGAGCAATGAACTGTGATGCATGACACACAGAACAATGATAAACACTTACTGATGATGTGTTTACTGATTTATATATATTTTAAATGTTTAATCTGTTAATTGTCTATTTTTGTATTTCAATACACAAGAGAACACTGTTAAATGAACTGTATCATTTCAAAATAATGTTTCAAGCGCAAGCTCCAATGGAAATTAGATTCTAAAAAGTAGGTGTTTAATGAGTTTAGTATTACCAGCTGGGATTAATTTGAAAAACGTTGATCAACGTTGATCTGAGTTAGGACGTTGTCATTTTGTCAATTCAAATAAACCTCATATCCAGCACTGCTTCCACATTTAGATTGGACCTTGATTTCCACGGTGATACCAGGCATAGCCAGGTGTTATCTCGGCCATTTGGCTGTTTGTGTACCAGGACTCGTCAGTGTGGACTGTACTTGAAGACCGAGCTAAGAACCATGAAGTAAGAGAGAAACCAACTGATCATCACTGGAGTGTGGTGGGTTGGTGTGTGTCATGCTGAGGAAGGGGGGGCATGGGGGAGGGAGGGGGGCATGGAGGGGGGAGGGGGGGGGGAGGGAGCTCTCTGCCCACGGGGCAGTGTGTGTTTCTGATTGAGTGGAGTGTTAACCAGAGTTGACAGCTGGAGAGGTGACTTCCAGACTTTATTACCCAATCTGTGTCACTCCTTTCCCGACATGCACACACACGCACACCAACGCCTATAATACTCTCAATCCTGTTAATCATGCTGGGCTGCTTCCCTCCTTCATCTTTACCAGGGTGAAGAAGTAACCATGAATATGGTTGTTTGTGCAAGAACAAAGTACACAGGAGCCTGCGACCGAAGTTCCAGTAGATGGTTGTGGCTACAACAACATGAGAATGTTTTTGTTTCACTTGTATTTGGCCTTGGATTTGAAGATCCTGCCAGTGTCCTGTGAGGAGCGCGTGCTCGATTACAGACACAAATGAACCGTGAAAGCGCGTGGGACATGCGCGCCTCGTTTCCATCAGCGCGAGACTGCTGACGAGGCACGCGCAACCACAGCGGAGCATCAGTTCCTCCTTTTAGCGTGCTTTGTGAAATTCTGATGTTTCCCTGAAAGGAATAAACCTAGACCTAGACAACTGCTCTGGTTTTTAAAATGCATTTAACAAAGCGTCATCTGCCGTTATAGAACTATATCCCTGCGTGCATTTCATCCAGTTGGAATTTAAATTATCTCGTTTTTCTATTTCCGAATGAATAGTTCTCTCTTACAATCAAAATGCCTGAGCTCATATCTGTGGACGATTTTATTGCGGAGACCTTGGAGGACTACAGCTCACCCACAACCTCGTCTTTCACCACCAAGATGTCAAGTTGTAGAAACACCGCAAACAATTTGGAAGAGGTAGGCTACACAACAAAACACGTTTACATCGTTTCATTCCGTTACAGGTGACAATGGATTGCGTTCCGTGTGTGTAGCCTACTGTAGCCTTGCCTCGCAGTGAGTTGTGTCGAGGGTGACTTGCCATTGCCAAGGCAAACGTTAGGAGCCCAGTGTGGATCCAGTAGGTGTGCCAGAGCATTTGGTATCGACCCACTGTCGCTCCATCTATAGCTGCGGGAACATAGGACACCTTCCTTTGTGTCCGTAGCTTGTTTTGCGTTTGGCTTTTCTTTGTGTTTGTTTTACTCTCCATTGTAGGCTAATGGATGGAGCTCCTCTAGTAGCCAGTGTAGTCTATTCCTCTGCCGCCCTGAGGCAGCGGCGGGGAGAGGACTAAACACGGTAAACCGGTGCTAATTATCATGAGGTTCTTTGTTTGCCTGTCCATTCCTTCGGACGCTCGTGCTCTCTGTCATATTGTCATCGAGACACGCGAAAAAATACACGTGCTTGAATTTTATATTAAGAACCATGAATTAAACTACCACTATATGTTGGATTCAAAATAGAATTTCATATTTGTGTTGCAGTTAAAACCCGCAGTCGTTATTTTAAGATGTGCGTTTTTGATGCCCGTTATTTTATAAGTGGGCAGGAGCGTTGTCGCTTAGTTGCTCTTGGTTATATGAGGCAGTCTGTAGTAGGCAGCATCCATCCATAGACAGGATGGATGTCGGGGTCCAGGAGAGATCAAAGCATCATCATTTAACAACATATTTTGTGTTAGTTTTTGCAACAGTGTTTTCAACAGATCTACTCAGACAGGTAAACATTAATCATCATCCTCATCATCATCATATAAATCTCCCAGCGGTCACCTGTTCCACTGGAGCTGCTATAGGTCTGCAGTATAGGTTTATCTGATTGAAGCAACCATTGGAGGTCATGGCAACCCCTGACACAAACTGGCAGGTTCCCATGGTGACGACCCGGCCAGAGAGGGTGGGGGTGGAGGGGTGCTGGTAGCGTGGGTGGGGGGGTCCCCACCCTGACTGGCCGGGTCATTAGATTAATGATTCTAGAAAGTAACTGAAACCAATAACGAAACTCAACACAAAACCCCCCCCCACACACACACACACACACCAGACAGACATTGAGGACAGGGTGAGGAGGTTTGAGATCAAGTATCATGGTGGTTAGGAACCAGGACAGAGCAACACTGTGGTTTGAGAGAAAGAGTGTTTGAGTGTTTTACAGCAGCTGTTGTTGTTCCTGTGTGTGTGTTGTATGGGCGTGTGTGTGTGTGTGTTGTGACTGGCTTCAGAGCGTCTTCTGTCAGGATGAACATATGCTCCCTGCGGGGTTGAGCATTGATGAATTTCAGGAGGATTAGGATTAGGATTAACTGGGCCAATGAGCGGGAATAAAAATCACGTACCCCCAAACTCACCCCCTTAATTAAAAGGAGCATAATCCTGAAAATATGAATATGGAACCACATCTAACATCAATCACAATAATGTCAAACTATTCAATATCAAATGTTTTATTATGTTAATAATAATCCATAACATAATTAGCATCACGTATGCTGCTGGTGGGGCAAGGACCTATCTCTGTACTGGAGATGTTAATGACCATCAAATTGCTGACCAATACTGCTTCACAGAGACCATGACTAGGGAAGAGGAGAGGGGAAGGAGAGAGAGGGCGAGAGGGGAGGTCAGAAAGGGATGAGCTGGAGAGAGGGAGGGAGAGGTAGAGAGGGAGGGAGGGGGGGGAGAGGGGAGGGGGGGAGAGGGGGAGAGGGGAGAGGGGAGAGGGGAGAGGGGAGAGGGGAGAGGGGAGAGGGGGAGAGGGGAGAGGGGAGAGGGGAGAGGGGAGAGGGAGAGGGGAGAGGGAGAGGGAGAGGGAGAGGGAGAGGGAGGGAGAGGGAGAGGGAGAGGGAGAGGGAGAGGGAGAGGGAGAGGGAGAGGGAGAGGGAGAGGGAGAGGGAGAGGGAGAGGGGAGAGGGAGAGGGAGACTGGACTGCTAATGAACAACATATTGCAGATCAGTACAGAATGTTAGATACAATGACTAGAGAGGTGAGAGGAAGAGAGAGGGAACAAGGAAGAGATAGCAGCATTCGAGAGAAAGAGAGAGAGAGAGAGAGAGAGTAGGGAGGGAGAGGAGGGAGGGAACTGGGATGAGATAGCGTGCAGGAAAGGGGGTGGGGGGGGGGAAAGAGAGGGAAAGACCGTTGGGGAATTCAAAAGAGAAGTAGCTCTACAGAAGATCTGTATGGTATGACAGGAAGTGCAAAACAACTTTGAAAGCGTGGTCTTCCTTCACTCCATCTCCAGTAAAGTGGTGTCCTCCATCTCCTGTGTGTGTGTGTGTGCCTGTGTGTGTGTGTGCCTGTGTGTGTGTGTGTGTGCCTGTGCTGGCCCCAGGGTGTTCCAGTGTGCTGGGCTACACACTCTGGCCTGGTCCAGTACACTGGTCATTCCAGACTCAGAGATCTCTGCGCTGCTAAACAGTGAGATGTGGAGAAAACCGTTGAAGTGGAAGTGATGTTGATGATGGTTCAGTTGAGTGTGTTTGGATGACTGAGCACCTCTCCTGTTGGATACGGTTTTACAGTCCCTTACATCTAGCGCTCTCCATACATCCCCTTCTCATCTCCTCCATCTCTCCACTTCTTTTCTCATTCCTTCTCTTCTTCTCAACCTCGCTTCTTTTCTCTTCATCACTTCCATCTCTCCTTTCCTTTTCCCTTCTTTATCTACTCTACCCCCCTCCTCCCCTCCTCTGCCCCCCCCGGTGTGGGTCTAGAGTGGGCCACATCACCAGGATAGTATCTCCCTTATAGAATCACATTATTACAGGGTAGGCCTCCAATTACCTAGAGCACATTCCTCCTAATATGTGTGTGTGGGCGTTTGTTATCTGAGGTCCAGGTTTAGTCAAAAAGCTCTTTCAGCTACATTCCGTGGACTGACGGAGAACAAAGGCTGAAAGAATGGCACAATTAAAGTGTGTGTGTTTGTGGGTGTGTTTGTGTATGGGTGTTTGTGTGTATGTGTTTGTGGGTGTGTTTGTGTGTGTGTATGTGTTTGTGTGTATGTGTTTGTGTGTGGTGTTTGTGTGTGTGTGTGTTTGTGTATGTGTTTGTGGGTGTGTTTGTGTGTGTGTGTATGTGTATGTGTTTGTGTGCTGAGTATGTAGTCCCTGTCACCCAGTCTGCATTGTCAGGGGATTCTAAAGCTCAACAGCAGAGATCAACACTCTAACAGCTAGTACCATGTGCTAGTGCACGAAGCGAATGGCTATCCATTCAGTACATCAAGAATCATTTTAGATTACGCTTCCATAGGATACAAAAACAATAGTTTTACTATACATCAACCATTGAAACCTGCCATTTCAACATTCAGATCCTCGTGTGTGTCTGTGTGTGTGTGTGCGCCCACGAATATATATTGAGTCTTGCCGATGACCAAAATACCAGTGTCCATTGTATTTATCTTGCATGTACATTTAGTAATTTAGCAGAAGCTCTTATCCAGAGCGACTTACAGTAAGTACAGGTACATTCCCCTGAGGGGAAGTAGGGTAAAGTGCCTTGCCCAAGGACACAACGTCATTTGGCACGGCCGGGAAATGAACTGGCAACTTTCAGATTACTATCCCGATTCCCTAACCGCTAAGCCACCTGAATCTTAAAATATGTCTATCTTTTTATAGTCTTTCTGTAAGGCAATAGCCATGGTCCACTTTCCTAGTGATGAGTACTTAACATCCTGCCGGTTGTGAGTGTGTGTGTGTGTGTGCATGCATGTGTGTGTGTGTTGCTTCTGCGTGACCAGTTCTATCCAGGGCCACAGAGTTTTCACAGACCTGAAGCAGATACATAATCTAAAGTTGGAGTTGGAACATTTAGTTGTTATAGATGTTAGTGTGCGTTAGTGTCAGAGGTGACGGGTCCGAACACTAAAGCAGGGCCTGGGGGAACCAGTAAGAGAGGGAGGAGGGAGTGAAAGAGGAAGGAGAGAAATGAACTGGAAGAGATCGTCGAAACAGGAAGACGTTTCCATAGAAACGGGCTCTTGGAGGGAAGTAGATTTGAGGACAAAGAGATTAATTTAGGAGTTGGTGAGATAGAGGGATGGAGAGAGAGAGAGGGGGGGGAGGATCTGTAGGGGGGGGGAGGGACTGACGGGAGAGTGATTGAGAGGTGCGGAGTGGCTGTAGTCAGCAGGAGGGATGGAGGGAGGGAGGGAAGGAGGAGAGGAGGGAGGGAGGAGGGAGGGAGAGAGGGAGAGAGGGAGAGAGGGAGAGAGGGAGAGAGGGAGGAGAGGGAGAGAGGGAGAGAGGGAGAGGAGGGGAGAGAGGGAGAGAGGGAGAGAGGGAGAGAGGGAGAGAGGGGAGAGAGATAGAAGAAGGAATGGAAGAAGAGATAGAGGGGTGTAGAGCGGGGTCTTAATTACGCCATCATTACGGCTAATGGTTGTTTAACACAGACGCTATCAGGCCATCGGATGGCTGGCAGGATGATGATGGCTGAACCCTCCTCACCATGAACAGTATCTCTGATCTGGCTGCTGGCTGCTGACTCAGAGAGCGAGAGCTAGCGACGTAGCCTAGCCCCTGGGGACTGGGAGGGAAACCCCATCTCAGACCATTCAAGTGAGGAAGCTGGGGACTGCTGTGGTGGTGGCGGGGGGGGTGCAGCGGTACGGATGATTCTAATTGGATAGTAGTAGATAAAAGAGGAAGTTGAGTTCCTGTGTAGACGGCAGTTGTGCAAACCCAAGAACAGAGAAGGGTTCTTGAGGAGAGATCCCTGAATTGAACCACTTTTTCTCTAGAAGAAGTCGCCTCGTCATCTCACTCATGCACTGTCAGACTGTCCTCTCCTCTAACTCTCCTCGCCTACTCCTCATCCTCTCCTACTCTCCTCTCCTCTCCTCTCCTCCTCCTCCTCCTCTCCTCCTCCTCTCCTCTCCTCTTCCTCTCCTCTGACTCTGTAGCTGGTGTGTGTCACGCCTGGTTAACACATTCATGCCCTGAGCCAGTCAGCTGAACACCCTCCCTTCCTCTTTGTGGGTCTTGTCCTTCCCTCTGCTCACTACCCCGTCAGAGAGCTCCTAGGTTACCAGCCATGTCCTACAAACCCTACAACCCACGTCCATAATCTCTGTGTGTATTGCTCTGGAAGGTTTGTGCGTGTGTGTGTGCTTGTTTCCATCTGAGAGCAGATGATGAGGTGTACGTTAGGCCATGCAGTGATGCGTAAGCAGGCCAGAGAGTGTGTGATGAGGTAACATCAGCCTGGAGCCTGGAGTACCACCATCTGTCTGCAACCAGAGCAAGACCAAAGCCAGTGCGTGGAGGGATGAGGAGAGAGACACTGACGGAAACAGGATTGGTTTTAGCTTGATTAGTATGGCCTGACCCGTGTAGAAATGTACTTGTGTTTATTGACAGAGAGGGAGAGGGGGGAGAGGGGGGAGAGGGGGGAGAGGGGAGAGGGGGGAGAGGGGGGAGAGGGGGAGAGGGGGGAGAGGGGGGAGAGGGGGGAGAGGGGGAGAGGGGGGAGAGGGGGGAGAGGGGGGAGAGGGGGAGAGGGGGGAGAGGGGGAGAGGGAGAGGGGGGGAGAGGGGGGAGAGGGAGGGAGTGTAACACAGTTTCTAGAATGAACCAATGTGTTGTCAGTACTGTAGACATCAGCTGTTGGAACACTGCCATAGCCTTGTATGAAACTGCTGTTGATTAGGAGCAGGTTAGGCCAAGACTCCATTCTAAAGCATGCTGGCAGAGTGAGAATTATACAATGACAATTGGGGGGGTCAACGTCTTCTCCAGGGCGTGTATCGACCCCCCCAACCTGTTGTTTTACCTCTTTTGTGGGGGTCCAAGTCTTAATTAGAGGGGTCAGACCCTTAAATCTCACCCTGAATGCTGGGAAATGTAGTCCACAATGTAAATGCTGCACTAGTTTTCCTGTTCATGTGCTGGAGGCATGTTTATGTTAGATGCTGTGAGTTAGTGTGAATGTTAGCTTGTCCCTCACTATGTTCTGTTCAGTTGGCCATGTAAGATTTATTCAGTAAACAGTTTTTAAAATGGTATTGATCTTGTAACCCAAGATCCGATTTTTTTAAACAACCTGTCAGTTGTACTACTTACTCTCTATCGCTCTCTCTTCTCTGTGTGTGTGTGTGTGTGTGTGTGTGAGTGTGTGTGTGTGTGAACAGGCTCTGGACAGCGACAGGACAGTGTTACAGAAGATGAAGAAAGCAGCCAAGGCCAAACATTGTCAGGACAAGGTAACACACAGTCTTGACCCTGCCCTTCCCGCTTTGCCCTGCTCTGCCCCACGCTGCTGTGCCCTGCTCGCCCCACCCTGCTCTGCCCCACCCTGCTGGCTCTGCCCCACCCTGCTGTGCTCGCCCCACCCTGCTGTGCCTTGCTCTGCCCCACCCTGCTCTGCCCCACCCTGCTTTGCCTGCTTGCCCCACCTGCCTTGCCCTATTTCCCTGCCTTACCTTAACTGGGTTCTGTCCTCCGTAGACCACATCTCCCACCTCGAGCAGTACATCAGCTCTATGGAGAAGCTGTCGGCCAACTGCCACTCCAACGGCGAGGATGAGGTGGCCTCTGCCTTCACGCGCTTTGCCGAGTTCTCCAGGGAGCTCCTCACCCCCATGAAGAACCTGGTGAGGAGGGAGGGGGAGGGGAGGGAGGGGGAGGGAGAGCGAGGGGCTGCTGGGCTGAATGACAGCTCAGAGGATGGAGGGGAAGGGGAGCTGATGAGGGATGGAGGGATGAATGATGGATGAAGAGAGGGCTGGGGGGAAGGGTCATTAAAGATGCTGTTTTACTCCCTGCAGCTGAAGAGCATGCTCCACAACATCAACTTCTTCCTGGAGTCCCTGGTGAAGGGAGACCTGAAGGAGGTGAAGGGGGTGAGTCGACTGGCTGCCTACCACACGGCGCACGCACACACACACACACACACACACACACATGCGTGCGCACACACACACACACCACCACACACACACACACACACACAGGCTTCATGCCTGCCTCCTGCTTCACACATCCCATATTGAAGAGCTTGTCTCCATCTCTCTATTACTCTCTGTTTATCTCTCTCCCTTTCATCTGCCCTTCTCAGGATCTGAAGAAGCCATTTGACAGAGCCTGGAGAGACTATGAGAGCAGATTGTGAGTTTGTGCGCATCTGTGTGTGTGTGTGTGTGTGTTCATAAGGTGTGACAGTCAGAACTCTCTCCCTCCCTGACATCCAGGCGGTCAGGACTCCCCACACACCAAACCCTCTCCACATTCACACAGCCAGGGCACCAAACCCTCCCCTCTACATTCACACAGCCAGGGCACCAGCCCCTCCCCCTCCACATCCACACAGTCAGGACATTCATGTTACCATGGTCCCTCAGGCCTTGCTCCCTCACATGAGTAACCACTATCAGATGAGCACATCACACTCCAAGGATCTGTTTGAATGCCCTCCCTTATTGTCTCCCTGCTGTGCTCCTCAACCCCTCCATGCCCATCCCTCGCCCTCCCTCCCTCCATCCTCTCTCTCCCTCCCTCCCTCCCTCCCTCCCTCCCTCCATCCCTCTCTCCCTCCCTCCCTCCCTCCCTTGCCTGTTTCCATCTGAGAAATCCCAGATCAGAGGTGCGTTGCTATGACAGCTGTGTCAATGACCCCACGTTTCGTCCTATCCAGTCCTATTAGGTCAGAGAGCAGGCGGGAGGTATCTTTGAAGGAGTCAAACAGGCTGGAAAGCAGTTCGGGTTAATAGGCCGGTTCTGAATGATAATAACTCGACCTCTTTTTACCTTCACTCTTCTCTTTGTCCTCAGCTTTTTTTTTCAGTAACAGTCCCCCTCTCTCACTCTCTCCCTCACTCTCCATTTTTTGGTAATCACCCACTCTTCCTACCCCTTCATTATCCATTCTCCACCTCCCCTTCTCTCCCCTTTCTCTGCTCTTTCCCTCTTCTTCTACATAGAGACAATTTCAGTGTCATAGCAACCGGCCCTCAGTGAATTAATTTCCCTGAGGGACACCCTGTGATTGGTCTGTGCGTCTGTTTCCATACAAACTCCCACAGTCGGTTGACCTTTAACCTTTAAAAAAGGAGGAATTTCCTGTTGTGTAAGTCACTGACTTACTCTTATTGTTGGGATGTTGAGTCATTCAATAAGTCCTTCACAAATGTTCTGAAGAGTTATCTTGGCCTTGTACCTGGAATGAGTATTGTCCCCTGACCCAGTGACCTCTGGGATCTGGAGTTCCTCTACAACCTAGTGCTTGTAGTCCTGAGATTATCTTTCTTAATGATGCTCACACAAGACACCCAAAGACGAGCTACACTGCAAACCGAACATAAGAGCTCATAAACAAAGAACTGAAATACATGTATAAGCTCTGAAGATCTCCTGTGTGTGTGTCTGCCGGTCCGTGTGTGTCTGCCGGTCTGTGTGTGTGTCTGTGTGTGTGTGTGTGTGTGTCTACCGGTCTGTGTGTGTCTGTGTGTGTGTGTGTGTGTGTGTGTGTGGTGTGTGTGTGTGTGTGTGTGTCTGCCGGTCTGTGTGTGTGTGTGTGTGTCTGCCGGTCTGTGTGTGTGTGTCTGTGTGTGTGTGTGTGTGTGTCTGCTGGTCTGTGTGTGTGTCTGTGTGTGTGTCTGCCGGTCTATGTGTGTGTGTGTCTGTGTGTGTGTGTGTGTCAGTACTAAGATAGAGAAGGAGAAGCGTGAGCTGGCTAAGCAGTACGGCATGGTGAGGACGGAGGTGAGCGGAGGAGAGATCGCTGAGGACCTGGAGAAAGAGCGAAGGATGTTCCAACTGCACATGTGTGAGGTGAGGGGCAACGCGTCAAAACATGCTGCATGCTACATGCTACATGCTACAACAGATTTATTAATTGATTTATTCTTTATTAGGTTTCTTGGAAGCTATGACTGATAATACCACTTTGTGTGTGTGTGTGGTTTTTAGTATCTGATCAAAGTTAACGAGATCAAGACCAAGAGAGGAGTGGACCTGCTCCAAAACCTCATCAAACACTACCACTCCCAGTACAAGTACGGGCATGGCTCAGTCACACACTCTCACACACACTTACACAAATGCACACACAACTTGTTTAATACATCTTGTGTTAGTGAGGAGTTGTGTGTGTGTGTGTGTGTTAGTTTCCTGCAGGAGTGTGTGTCAGCTACAGAGCGTCTGAAGCAGTACATGGAGGAGCTGACAGGAGGGCTGGGCACTGTGAGTTCTGCTATTACTGCTGTTATACACTTACTGTTATACACTTACTGTTATACACCCTTACTGTTATACACTTACTGTTATACACTCTTACTGTTATACACTCTTACTGTTATACACGTTTACTGTTATACACTTCCTGTTATACACTCTTACTGTTATACACTCTTACTGTTATACACTCTTACTGTTATACACCCTTACTGTTATACACTTACTGTTATACACTCTTACTGTTATACACTCTTACTGTTATACACTCTTACTGTTATACACTTACTGTTATACACTTACTGTTATACACTTACTGTTATACACTTACTGTTATACACCCTTACTGTTATACACTTACTGTTATACACTCTTACTGTTATACACTTACTGTTATACACTTACTGTTATACACTTACTGTTATACACTCTTACTGTTATACACTCTTACTGTCATACACTTACTGTTATACACTATCACTGTTATACACTCTTACTGTTATACACTTACTGTTATACACTCTTACTGTTATACATTTACTGTTATACACTCTTACTGTTATACACTTACTGTTATACACTCTTACTGTTATACACTTACTGTTATACAATCTTACTGTTATACACTTACTGTTATACACTCTTACTGTTATACACTTACTGTTATACACTCTTACTGTTATACACTTACTGTTATACAATCTTACTGTTATACACTTACTGTTATACACTCTTACTGTTATACACTTACTGTTATACAATCTTACTGTTATACACTTACTGTTATACACTCTTACCGTTATACACTTACTGTTATACAATCTTACCGTTATACACTTACTGTTATACACTCTTACCGTTATACACTTACTTTTATACACTTACTGTTATACACTTACTGTTATACACTCTTACTGTTATACACTCTTACTGTTATACAATCTTTCTGTTATACACTTACTGTTATACACTCTTACTTTTATACACTTACTTTTATACACTTACTGTTATACACTTACTGTTATACACTTACTGTTATACACTCTTACTGTTATACACTTACTGTTATACACTCTTACTGTTATACACTTACTGTTATACACTCTTACTTTTATACACTTACTTTTATACACTTACTGTTATACACTTACTGTTATACACTTACTGTTATACACTCTTACTGTTATACACTTACTGTTATACACTCTTACTGTTATACACTCTTACTGTTATACACTCTTACTGTTATACACTTACTGTTATACTCTTACTGTTATACACTTACTGTTATACACTTACTGTTATACTCTTACTGTTATACACTCTTACTGTTATACACTCTTACTGTTATACACTCTTACTGTTATACACTTACTGTTATACTCTTACTGTTATACACTTACTGTTATACACTTACTGTTATACTCTTACTGTTATACTCTTACTGTTATACACTCTTACTGTTATACACTCTTTCTGTTATACACTCTCATGACTGTCCTGTCACTACGGTATTCTTTTTTACTTATGTATAAGGAACCATGTCCAGTAAAAAACGAATATTACCATTTGATGCACCGTTCCAGATTATAGCTTTAAAATGGCTTTTCTTTCGATGTATTGCTGAAGCTGTGGTGTGGAATGTTTAGAGAGTGGGAGTCTTCTGTTGGATGTGTGGTGTGTGTGTGTGTGTGTGTGTGTGTGTGGTGTGGGGTGGAGGGGTGTTGCTGCTGACAGATTCTTAACATTCTGAAGGAGTGTGTTGATGTTGGCGATAATTACAGTGTAACTGAGTGTGTGTGTGTGTGTGTGTCCAGATTAAACAAAGGCAGGACGAGGAGAAGAGACAACTGTGCTCTCTGAGAGACCAGCTCCGACCTTCACTACAGCCTGAGCTCAAAGAGGTGAGCTCACTCACACACATGTACACACACACATCCATCTTTCTGTCTATTCTTCTTACACATACATCTCTCTATCTCTCTCTCTCTTTGTCTCTCTCTCTCTCGGTCTCTCTCAGTCTCACACACACACACACATATTTCATGCTTTCCAGCTTATTGATGGTAAACTTGTCTTTGTTTGCTGCTGCTGGGGATCCAGGCTAGGAGAGTAAGTGACCATAACTGTGATGTTGTGTTGATGTGGGACCAGTATGTCTACACACTGCTCCTGGTCATCCATGCCCCACCTGTGTTAGTGTGGCAGCCCATGGCTTGTGACTGCTTCTCTGCCTTGTCAACCTGTGTGTTGGTCTGTGCTGTGTGTCTCAGGTCTGTGCTGTGTGTCTCAGGTCTGTGCTGTGTGTCTCAGGTCTGTGCTGTGTGTCTCAGGTCTGTGCTGTGTCTCTCAGGTCTGTGCTGTGTGTCTCAGGTCTGTGCTGTGTGTCTCAGGTCTGTGCTGTGTGTCTCAGGTCTGTGCTGTGTGTCTCAGGTCTGTGGGGTTTGTCTCAGGTCTGTGGTGTGTGTCTGCTTTGTGTTGAGTGTTTTGTATCTGCTCTGTGTGGTGTAGTTCTGGCCCGTGTTGTGTGTTTCTGCCCTGTGATGATGTCATAGATGACTGGGCAGCCTGCTATGCACCTATAAGCGATGCACAATGAATCAGGTTTATGGTATCAGACTACATTAGATTATCAGGTGATCAGCATTGTGGAGGCTAACTCTGAGTGTGTACATGTATCTTGTGTGTGTGCCTGTGTGTGTGTGTGTGTGTGTGTGTGTGTGTGCCACAGGACTCGATCAGCAGACAGGCAGCGTACAGCATGCACCAGCTGCAGGGTAATAAGCAATATGGGAGTGAGAGGAATGGCTCTCTCTACAAGAAGAGCGATGGGTAGATATCAAACCAACTACAGATGTTCACCTCCTATACATCTAAGATCTGTTTCTGTCTCTCTCTCTCACATTTCAATTTCAAATGGTTTTTAAACGTCTCTTACCCTCTGTTTATATGTATACCAATACTGTGTCCCTCTCTCTCTCTCTGTCTCTCTCTCTCTCTCTCTCTATGTCTCTCTGTCTCTCTCTCTCTCTCTCTCTCTCTCTCTCTGTCTCTCTCTCGCAGGCTGAGGAAGATGTGGCAGAAGAGGAGATGTTCTGTGCAGAACTGCTACCTCACCATCGCCCATGGAACTGTGAGTCTGCTGGGTCTTTCTGGCCTGTTAGCTATGGCCGCCCACTGAAATGCAACAGTGGTGCAGCAGTGCTGTTAGGACACGCCCTACAGTAGGCCTGCCCCTATCCCTGACCTCTGACCCCTGGCCTCTCCGCAGCCCAACAAATCTCCTGCCAAGCTGAACCTGCTGACCTGCCAGGTCAAACCCAGCCTGGAGGACAAGAAGTGCTTTGACCTCATCTCCCGTGAGCCAGACCATAACCACAACCACAACACAACCACAACACAATCAATTACAACACTGAAAGTCTTACTGCCAGAAAACCACTTATGACCTCATTTAGAGTCAACACACTGCAGAGTGCATGTAAAGATTGTACTTCACAGCTTTCGTGTTCAGTCTTCTTTCTTTTGTGTTGCAGATAACCGCACATATCACTTCCTGGCTGAGGATGAGTCGGAGTGTGTGGCGTAAGGAGCATGTCTGGCCCACTCTCACACACACACGCTCACACACACTCTCACACACACTCTCACACACGCTCACACATCACACACACTCTCACACACACTCTCACACACACGCTCACAAACACGCTCACACACACTCTCACACACACTCTCACACACACTCTCACACACACTCTCACAACACTCTCACACACGCTCTCACACACTCTCACACACACTCTCACACACGCTCTCACACACACTCTCACACACACGCTCACAAACACGCTCACACACACTCTCACACACACTCTCACACACACACACAAATATACATAACGAAATACATTCAAATACATTCATACAGACACACACACACACACACACAAACACACAAGCTGGTAAAGAGGGAGAGGCAGAAGATACTGAAGTGATCAGATCAGATTAGACATGTAACACACATCTTGTGTGTGTGTGCGTGTGTGTAACTTGTGTGTGTGTGTGTGTGTGTAACGTGTGTGTGTGTGTAACGTGTGTGTGTGCACCAGGTGGATCTCGGTGCTGAGTAACAGTAAGCAGGAGGCGCTGAGTGTGGCTCTGGACGGTGGGCGGGGAGGGGGGCGTGGCGGAGGAGAGAACAGCCTGGACGACCTGACCAGGGCCATTACTGATGACATCAGACGCATGCCCGGCAACAACATCTGCTGTGACTGTGGAGCGCCAGGTTAGAAACACACACTGCTCTAGAAACACATAGATCTATGCTGTCATGACAACAACCAGAAACACAGATATTACTTTTGTAGAAACAGACAGATATCCTGTTAAACTCATGTGTGTCTGTCTGTCTGTCTGTCTGTCTGTCTGTCTCTCTGTCTGTCTCTCTGTCTCTCTGTCTCTCTGTCTCTCTGTCTCTCTGTCTCTCTGTCTCTCTGTCTCTCTGTCTGTCTGTCTGTCTGTCTGTCTCTCTGTCTCTCTGTCTCTCTGTCTCTCTGTCTGTCTGTCTGTCCAGAGCCCAGCTGGATCTCCACTAACCTGGGCATCCTGACCTGTATCGAGTGCTCAGGGATTCACAGAGAGATGGGCGTCCACTACTCCCGCATACAGTCCCTCTCTCTGGACACCCTGGGAACCTCAGAGCTTCTGGTGAGTCTGACCTTTGACCTCACAGATGAACCCTCAGAAGGTCAATCAGAGGTTGGGTCAATAGGTTAATCTCATGATAACCTATTTATGATTGTAATATACATACCAGTAATGTTTGTCTTGTCTTTTTTTTCCTGCTCTTCTCTTTTTTTCTCTCCTCACTTGATCTTGTGCAGCTGGCCAGGAACGTTGGGAACTCAGGCTTCAATGAGATCGTTGAGGCCAACCTGTTAAGCCCCTCCCAAAAGCCCACTGCCATGAGTGACATGTGAGTGAGCCAATCATTGACAGTGTCCTACTAGAATCACCAACTCATGCAGAATGATGTAACTGAATGTGTGTTACTCTATGTATTCTGTGTGTTTTTCTGTGTTGGTGTGTTCCTATTAATGTGTATTCTGTGTGTGCGTGTTCCTGTGTGTGTGTGTGTTCCTGTGTGTGTGTGTGCGTGTTCCTGCGTGTGTGTGCGTGTTCCTGTGCGTGTGTGTGCTTGTTCCTGTGTGTGTGTGTGTGTGTGCATGTTCCTGTGTGTGTGTGTGTTCCGTGTCCTTGCAGGGCTATGCGTAAGGACTACATTGTGTGTAAGTATGTGAAGGGTCAGTTTGCCCAGCGGGGCAGCAGTTCTCCTGCGACGCTGCGACGCAGCCTGCAGGAGGCAGTAAGGAGCCGAGACGTGTTCAGCCTCATCCAGCTGTATGCTCAGAGATCAGACCTCAGCCTGCCTCTGCACACATACGTACAGGTACACACACACATACATACAGGTACACACACACACACACACATACGTACAGGTACACACACACATACACACATACATACGTACACACACACACACACACACACACATACGTACAGGTACACACACACACACACACATACGTACAGGTACACACACACATACATACAGGTACACACACACATACACACACACATATGTACAGGTACACACACACACACACACATACATACGTACACACACACACACACACACATACGTACAGGTACACACACACACATACGTACAGGTACGCACACACACACCGTTTTGTGTACACAGACACACCGCACACTTTTATATAGAAATGCTTTTGTTTACACACACCATTTTTAGAAGCACTTTGGTTAGCACACACTGCGTGTTTTTATGGAGGCAAATTAGGGTTTTTATAGGTGTGCTTTTGTGTAAACACTCCACATATTTTTATAGATGCACTTGTGAACACACACACACACACACACACACACTAACATCCCTATCTGTCCACAGGAGAAGGGGGAGACTGCCCTCCACCTGGCCGTTCTATTGGCTGACAGGACCTCATTGCACATGGTCGACTTCCTGGTTCACAACTGGTGGGTTTAGTTTCTGGGCGTGTGTGGGCCTACACGTGTTGTCATCGTTTTATCATTACACCATTTAAAAGTCCTGGCGACACTTTTTCACTTAAGTTACAGTGAAGAAGTATGGGCCCTGACATATACTTAGGTAAAACCTAGCCATTAATTTTACCATACGTGAGGACCACGCATCATATTAATATGAAAATCCACTAAACAAACGCAGTGCGTTTGCCAGGAATCCTTTTTGGCAAGCAGCCGACAATTTTGAACATCTCCCCCATGTAGGCCTAATGGGCCATGGGTGATCAGGAATGTCTCTTCTCAATCATGACGACGTCGCTAACTCCCTCTGTCTTATGCAAAACCTAGCTTTTTTTCAAAAGTGTTTTCTCAACCTTTTCTTAAAGTGTTTTTTAGTAATGTTATTTAATGTTTTATTTTTCAACAAAAAAAAATCCAACCCTTTCGAAATCTTACCTTTGGAGTATAATTTGAGAAGTAAAGTACTGATACCAGAAAAGCACAGTAATAAAGTATTTGGATTTGGCTACTTCCCATCTCTGTTCAGCACCAACCTGGACGCCCAGACTTCCAGAGGCAGCACAGCCGTTCACTACTGCTGCCTCCACAACAACACTGAGTGCCTCAAACTGCTGCTCCGGGCTAAGGCCAACACACACCTCAGTGAGTGGGAACGCACACACACACACACACACACACACACACTGTCACACACACACACTGTCTCACACACACACTCACACACACACACTGTCTCACACACACACACACACACACACACACACACACACACACACTCACACACACTCACACACACACTCACACACACACACACTGTCACGCACACACTCACACTAGAGGTGCCAGGTAGATGTTTTCGGGATGTGGATGAGATTTCCTGTGTCGGTTCTAAATTGGTTCCCCGTGTTTCAGAAAATGACCTGGGAGAGACGGGGCTGGACATCAGCCGCAGGTTAAAACACAACCACTGTGAAGAACTGGTGAGTCCTAGTCGATAAAATACAGATTAATACACTCTCTCTGTCTCTCCCTCCCTCTTTCTACACTCTCTCCTTCACTGTCTCTCTTGTTTTTTCTCTCGCTTTCACATTCCTACTTTTTTTTTAATTAAATCCTACTTTCTTTCACTCTTCCTCTTTCAAAATGTTGTGAAAACACAGAGATGTGTCCTCTCTCTCTCCGTGTGTGTGTGGATGTAACGGGTCTTGATACTGTGGTGACTGATCTCCAGATCCAGCAGGCCCAGAGCAACCAGTTCAACATGCACCAGCACGTAGAGTACGAGTGGAGGCTTCGCCATGAAGACCCCTATGACCCCTACGACAGCGACCTGGAGGACCTGGAGGACAAGGTTGCAACCTCCAAACCCCTCTGACATCACACACATGACATCACACTCCGTCTCTGTGTGTGGATGTAACGGTTCTTGATACTGTGGTGACTGATCTCCAGATCCAGTTGGAGCACGGAGGGAGAGAGTGTTCGGCACTGTTTGACTGTCCATATTTGTGTGTGTCTATTCATGTGTGTGTCTATGCATGTGTGTGTATGCTTGTGTGTGTGTGTATGCTTATGTGTGTGTGTATGTATGCTTATGTGTGTGTGTTGCTCCCTCAGAGCGGCCCAGTGAAGAAGGACCGTTCCTCCAGGCCCTTCAGCCTGTATCGCACCACCACAACCTCCTCCACCACCCTGGACCGGGAAGGAGGGGGAGGAGGGGGCGGGGGAGGGAGCAGGGGAGGGCTCTTCAGTGTGGGTCGCAGGCTAGCCATGGCTCGCGAGCACAAGCACAGCTCACACACACGCAGCCTGGACAGCCCCCCGCCACCTCCCCCGTCCTCCCCCGCACCTCCTCTACCCCCCAGGGTCAAAGGTGAGTTGACCACCCCCCCACCCCAACACCCGAAATTACACTTTCTCACACACATATTTACAGTCTTCAGTATCATGCTGTATGCTAGAACTGTTGTGTGTGTGTGTGTGTGTGTGTCAGCCCCCACCGTGCCTCCCCCGCCTCCCCCAGTGAGCCCCCCCGAGGGGGAGGTAGGCTGGGGGGGGTGAGGTGTTCTCCCCCCCCAGCAGCAGTAAGAAGAGGACCCCCCCTCTCCCCATCAACATCAGACACAAGAGGACCTACTCTGAGCCCAGCCCCATGGCCCCCGCCAGCCCTCACACGCCCCGGCTCACAGGCAACACAGGTACACCACCCTACACACACACACACACACCCACAAACAAATACACATACACTCACAGACACACAAACACTCACATATTCTTATTATTAATATTCGTCCTGGTTCATTTGTGTGTGTATGTGGTGTGTATTTGTGTGTGTGTAGACTATGGGGTGCCCTCCAGTTCAAGGGGCTACGGGGGGTCCAGACTCCTCCTTCCAGAAGTGTGTGTGAGTAAAATGATCTTCAGCCTCGTCTCCACATACAGCAACATACAGGTCCCCCTGCTGGGGACTGTAGGTACTACATGAGCTCAGAATGAACCACCACTGTGTGTTGTCCTCCAGCTCAGGGTCTCCTAAGTTCAACGTGACCAGCCTCAACGCCCTGGATGAGCTGCCAGAGAGAGGTAGGCCCTTCCGAACCCTGACCCCAGGCGGCACCTCTACAATGAGCTTCATCTTAGCCAAACCTGTCTGCGTTTTACAGCTCCCTTTTGAACACCAACGTTTTTATACTGTGTAGCTTATCTCTGCCTTGTGTAGGAGACGTAACGGCTGGATCAGCATTTGACTAAGACAATGATCATTACATACAGTTCACATTGACTCCTACTCCTCCCCCCCTCCCCTCCTCCCCCCCTCCCCCCTCCCCCCCTCCCCTCTTCCCCTTCAGGCTTCCGGTCAGACACAGAGGGAAGCTCCTCCCACTTCCTGTATCAGATGTCTCCTCCCAGCAGCAGGGCTCTCCCGCTCAGTTCACCCTCCAATCTCCACTCCTTCAGCCTGGATGCCAACGGAGGCCCCGCCCACCCCGGGCCCGCCCCCCACCCCCTGCCTCGCAGATCTCTGGTGAGACTGCTCTCTCTCTCCCAGCCTCCCAGGTCTAAAGGTTACAGTACGTGCCGTTTGAGTCCGAAGCGTGCCTTGGCTTGTGCGTGGGTGCCCGTGTGTGTGTAACCTGGGAGGCAGGGGCACTGTGTCCTGCAGGTGAACAATGCGTCTCTCTGTGGAGAAGAACAGAGTCATTCAGTTTGGTATTAACTCGCCTAATCCTCATCTCAATGCAAATCCTAACCCCGGTTCTGGTCCTCTGGGTACACTCAGTTAAGCAGCCACCAAGTATGTGGACCGCATATACAGGTCAAACTACTGGTCATGTGTTCATCTGGTCATGTGTTCATCTGGTCATGTGTCCATGTATGACTTCCTGTGGTCGTGTGTCACATGACTCCGGGCCGAGGGAACTGTCCTGTGTTCAGATTCAGCTCTGACCTTTGACCCCTCCCCCCTCAGCCCAGACCGAGGCTACGTCGTGTCCAGGCCATGTACGACTGTGAGGCAGACCACCATGATGAGCTGAGCTTCACTGAGGGAGAGATGCTGGTGGTGTTGGCAGAAGAGGACGCCGACTGGTGGGTAGGTAGCCCTGGTCTACGGTCAGATGTTACTGATGGCCAAACTGGCAGATGGGGTGGGTTGCGCTGGTCTGGAATCAGTTTGTCTTGAATTTCCCTTAAACAATCAGATAACTTTCAGAACTTCGGTTAAGTGTTGAGTGGACTTTCCTTCCCTCTCTGTCTGTGCACAGCACGGTTATGTGGAGGGCCAGCCGAACCACCAGGGCCTGTTCCCCTCCTCCTTCGTCCAGGACCTGGTGGAATGACCCCTGACCTCTGGCTTCAGTATTAAAGCTCATCTCATCTGGGTTGTACGTCCAGTCTTCAGATTCCAGAACTCTGGAATCTGAAGATTCCAGAACTCCGTCCCCCCCTGGGTCATGCACGAAGGGCGGATGGAACCGTGAGGGTGGATGTTCCGCTGGGCTCTCTCCTCAGTCCTGGACGGTCCTCGTCTCCACCCACCGTGGGTGGAGGAGACCCTGAGCTCCATCAGTTGATCCTGTCGAACAGCCGTCCTCAACCTTGGTCCTCAGGGACACACTGTCCTGCATGTTTTAGATGCTTCCCTGCTCCAACACACCTGATTCAAATGAACGGGTCGTTATGAAGCTCAGCAGAAGCCTGACCATAGCGACCAGTCATTTGAACCAGGTGTGTTGGAGCAGAGAAACATCTAAAACATGCGGGGGCAGGAGGACAAGGGTTGAGAAGGGCCACTGTAGGACCATGAGGCAGATGCCTCCTCCATCTATAGCTCTTTAACTCCCCCTGGTCAAGCCTCAAGCAGTCCTCTTGTCCACCCGGCCCGGCTCTGCAGAAGACTGATAACTGCCGTTCATTTGAATCAGGTATGTTAGAAACATCAAACACATGCAGGACAGTGGGCCCTGAGGACCAAGGCGGAGGACCACTGATCTAGATGTCTCCTCCCGTGTTGTTACGGCCTGGGGGCGTGCCAAGCAGACTCACAGGTCTAGTCTTCTCTAGTATTGATGTCAAGGTGATTCACTGCTTAATTAGGGCAATTTTCATTATGGGTCTAGACAGCTTAAAAAGAAGAAGAAATGGAAATCTGTTTTAAATGTGATTTAAACCACTGAATGTGATTTGGTAATAAGATGCTGACTGATGCAAAGTGATAGAAGATAGTGCATGTGGCCAGAGTGCAGTGGTGCTGGTCTTGAATGCTCCCTGCATCTCCTAATATATTACTGCCTTCGTTTAGCAGTCTCTTCTTTCCAAAGTGACGTACGGAGGGGGGTTTTTGAACCTACGACCCCTTGATGTGCAGTCAAAGGCTCTACTGTTGAGCTAACCCTATCTCCTATACTACAACCCCCACAATCCCTCAGGAAACTGCTGAGTCATGAACACATATCTGTTGCGACGGGACAATAATAAAGGAGGGTGGTGATTGGTCAATCATCATTGAAGGCTGATTGGTCTTGTGCTTTTCTATATATAAATATATACACTTTATATATATATATATAGAAAAGGTAGCAGTTTAATGGTCAATTATGAACAATTCAATACATTATGTATAATGTAAATTTCTACACACACACACACACACAAATCAAAGACACATAA
The DNA here is from genome assembly GCA_903064625.1 of Mallotus villosus. NCBI lineage: Eukaryota > Metazoa > Chordata > Actinopteri > Osmeriformes > Salangidae > Mallotus > Mallotus villosus. Next base: position 38,910 of record CAEFZP010001137.1, on the reverse strand, counting down.
AGGTACATTTCCCACAGGACCACAGGTATTCAGTGAGATGGTACGACCTTCACCACAGGAACAGGAAAGTGCATTAAACAATAAAGATGAAAACATTGTCTTCACAAAGCATCACCAGCTCTTTTAGACGTATATACTGTATGGACAGTATATATATGTGTGTGTGAGACAGAGAGAGTGTGTGTGTGTGTGAGACAGAGAGAGAGTGTGTGTGAGACAGAGAGTGTGTGTGTGTGAGACAGAGAGAGAGTGTGTGTGAGACAGAGAGTGTGTGTGTGTGTGAGACGGAGTGTGTGTGTGTGAGACAGAGAGAGAGTGTGTGTGAGACAGAGAGTGTGTGTATGTGTGTGTGTGAGACAGTGTGTCAGAGAGAAGGAGGTCTTTGGGAGTTTGGACACTGGCGCAGCAGTAATACTGAAGTCCTCGAACATCTCACTGTCGAGAGGCTCCAAGACACTGTGTGAAGGCTGCTGTTGTCCTACTGGTTTGCACAGCAGTGGAACTAGCTGGAGCTAGAGAGGGGGAGGAGCTAGAGGGGGGAGGAGCTAGAGGGGAGGAGCTCCATCTGTGATTGGTGTCTGTGTGTTTCAGTGAAAGCAAAGACTCACTTCTTTCTATTTTCTGCCGGTCACCTTCGAGTACACACACAGGATAAGAGTGGTTTTATTTTTTTCAAAAAATAATGAATCCCAGGATGATGTGTTGTTTTAGGACATGGATTATATATTTATGTGAGTCTGACTTGTAGAATTTAAAGCATGATTGTACTAGAGCTACCGGGAGATGTTTTAGGATTTCAGTCATCCTGGGTAACGATAAGGTTTTTATTCTTCATAGAAGGAGATTGTCACAGTCGTCAGTGGTCATGCTGTTACCATGCATTAATAAAACTGTTTCACCGCTGTCATGAAGATATGGTTGTCTTTAACTGCTACAGATCTTGTGGTTTCGCTGTGTACTCAGTTATTACCCAATAACAGAAAAAAGCATGAAATGTGGACGTTGTGATTGAGCAGAGCATGAGCTATAGGTCTAATACATTCACATTTTCGAAAACAATCTTTAAAAACACAGCCATTGGAAAGAATTAAGTTAAGGCACATACTTCCTGACCCACTTCCTACGTGTGGCTCTGTGCCGACATGTTGATCAGGACGGTAGAATGAGAGTTTTAAACCCTTTAAACAACCAGAGAGATCAGATCTACATCTGAAGTAAACAACAAAAAAGTGATTTAAAAAATACAATTATTTAAAAAGTACAGCATAGTGAAGATTCGTCATGATTGGCTCATATCCTCCGGAGGCCAGTAGCTGGACAGTCCCCCAGTTATTCAGCTCTCCACTACAGTAAACTTTGGCTCACAATTAGTCCGCCCGCAAGTCAAAATAAAATAAAAAGATTAAAATCGGTGTGGCTTTACCCTTTGTGATACAGGGTGGAATGGAGGGATGGGATAAAGTGATGATGTGGTTTCTCCCTCCAGTTTTAAAAGCAGGAAAATAAATCAGGACAAGGAGCTACTCTGCTTCCTCTTCAGCCCCAGGAAAGTGCCCTCCATGTTTGTAGTCCTGAGGCATCCATGTTTAAAGTTGCGCAGTGGCCCACAGAAGTAGCTAGAGAGAGCAGATAGTTGGGAGGTCATAGAGGCTGTTGTGAGGAAAAACACAGGTTTTCACATCCCTCCATGGCCTCGGTCCTCCTTTCCCCTTCACACTCCCTTTACCTGTCAATCAAGTGTGGAGGCGGATCTTCTCCTCGTCATCCAGCCTATGAATGACCTGCGTCTCGAAGTCGGCGCTGTGCACGCCCGTCTTTCGGAAAGCTCCGGCGTTGCGGTTCTCCTCCCAGTAGTGATGCCAGTTCCCATGCTGATCTGCCCCGTACCCAAAAACACTCACCTGGGGTCAAAGACAGGCTTAGACACACACACAGACAAACACAAACTCTCCCCCTCCCTCCCTGGCCAGGGCCTCGGACCTGGTCACAGATGTGAAGGGCGAAGATGATGGCCAGCATTCCGGTGGACGGGTATCTGCCGTGGGCCTCGTTCCAGTTGTCGTGGGCGTACTTGAAGAACAGCGGGTTGACCACGATCACCTGGACACACACACACACACAGCTGGAGAGTCAGCCCAGTGGCGAAAATCTGCTATCAATTTTGGGGGGGGACAATTATATGACATTTTCTCAAGAGCAATTCCTGAGGGGGACACCAAAATGACTGTTGTAACACAAAGCCTAGAGTGTGATCATACCTTGTCCTTGTCAGCCCGGACACGGTCCTTAACCCTCATGTAGGTCCTGAACACACACAGAAGGAAAGGAAAGCTTTTAGGGTTAGTGGTGTTGCTCAGGGATGAGTGCGGGGTTAGTGGTATTGCTCAGGGATGAGTGGGGGTTAGTGGTAGAGGCTTGGGCTTGGTTGCAGTGTAAACTTGACAGATTAGGGCTGCTTGGTTGCAGTGTGCGTTTGACAGATTAGGGCTGCGTACGTTTTAATCTCTCCAGTAGAGAGAGCGCTGGCGACCCATTGCAAGTCCCGCAGCTTGAAGGGCAACAGGACCAGGTGTACCCCGTTAGACAAATCAACCGCACTCTCCGGATACATTAAGTGGTGTGTGGTTCTGTTCCCCACATGCTCTTCGAAGCCCACCGTGACAGCCTTGTTCATCCTGGAGGAGGGAGAGAGAAGAAGAAGAGGGAGGGAGAGAGAAGAAGAGGAAGACATGATGACGGGGGAGAGAGAAAAAAAAATGGAAGGAGAGAGAAAGGTAAACGAAAGGGTTTGTGTACTTTTAGTGAATGCCCTCAAGCAGAGACCAACAGGAAGAACAAACAGAATCCAGATGGTCATTCTCATAACACTCGCATGTTGCTGCAATTAACATGTAGATGAGGAGGATGTTAGCATGTCATGTTAGCGTGTCACGTTAGCGTGTCGAGGCGTACCGTATGACGGTGTTGTGTGTGTCGATCAGCTTTCCGTAGCGAGACCCCAGCAGGTTGCCGGAGTTTCCCACCACGGCGCAGGTGCGGCACTGGGTGGGCCGGGGCGCCACATCCAGCGTGGGAGAGGAAATGACCTGGAACATCTTCTCCTTGACTTCCTGTAGGGTCTGGTCGTCACCGGAGCGTTGAAGAGCCTGTGGGTGACACACAGCTGGTTACACTTCGGTCTCTCTCAGACCCTTGTCAAGTCGCTACTGTCGCATTGACTTAACCCTTGTGCTGCCTTCGGGTCACATGTCCAGACGAACCATCGTTGTGTTGCGACAACTTTACCCAATACAAAAACAAATAAAAAGCATTTTCTTTTAACCATCGCACTGTGGGAGGTCTGAGACAGCCCGACGGTTAAAAGAAAATGCTTCACTTTGTTTTTGTATGCGGTAAGGTTGTCACAATACGATGGTGGGTCACAAGGACTGATGGGTCGGACTGACCCGAAGATAACACAAGATAAAAAGACGATGACATAACCTCTAACAAACACAGAGAGGACTCTGTGTCCAGACCTCAGTGAGGTGTATGTGTGCTCTGCTCAGATGTGTGCCATCTCCTGCCTCCCTAACCTCTGCTCCGATCAATACCCTGCTCTGGCATTCCAGCAGGACCTGTGTGTGTGTGTGTGTGTGTGGGGGGGGGGTCATCGCACACAGTCTAAAATATCACCCTACAATACAGATCTTGTTTTAGCCTCGTTTTAACTACAGCGTTCCAACCCCGGAGGGAGTCTGTAATTGTGTTAGATCAAAAGGTAATGAATGCTGGAGCTGGGGCAGGAACTGGGGCTGGGGCAGGAACTGGGGCTGGGGCAGGAACTGGGGCACAGGCGTGCCCAAATCTCTTTCTCTTCTGTCATTTCTATTCATCTCTCTGTCCTCCCTTCTTCCTCTCCCTCTGGGAGATGAGGTTTGGTCAGTAATCACCATGGCGATTAGAGAGCGGGGAATCCAGTATGGTGGGTTTAATGACATTTGGCCCTGATAGGAGAAACAGACACAGACCAAGATGTTCTCTCTCAGCTAGCTGTCTCATCCCCCCTCCTCCCTCTACGTCTCACCCTCCCCCACCCATTCCACCCTCCCTTCCTCTTTCCTTCTCTGTCTCTCTCTCTCGACCCCTTCTGTCTTTCTGAGCTTTCCCAGATGTTCCCAGTTAGACAGAGTGGAAGAAGTTCAAATGATGTTAGCAGGGGCCTGAGGACTCACAGAAGACCTGCTAACAGGATAGCTTGTGTACTAGTATTATAGTGTATTGCATTATAGTGTAATGTAGTGTAACATAATGTAGAATTGTGTAGTTTAACTTAAGCACTGACTATGGTAGTGGTAGCATAGCATAGTGTAGCATAGCTTAGCCTAGCAGCAGTGTTCTCACCAGTCGGCAGCATAGCACAGCATAAAGTAGCGTAGCGTAGCCTAGCAGCAGTGTTCTCACCAGCCACCAGCGCAGGTCCAGGGGGTTGAGGCTGTCACCATGATCCGACAGGAAGGGCTGCTGCTTGGGGTCGTAGCGCTTGCCGAACCACTCCGACGTCCCCACGTCACCCACGCAGGACGGACAGCCACACAGCCTGGCCACAGCCGCGTCCGTCTTCAGGCTGGAGGGCTTGGGGCTGGGGAGTGATGAAGGCTGGGCCTGCTTGCCTCCATCCGGTCCTCGCACAGCTGGGGTGGGACTGGAGTGGGCGGGGGCGTCGGCGAAGCCCAGGGGGCGGGGAGGGGACAGGATGTTGTTCCTCTGGATGGTGTGGCTGGCGATCATTAGGAACAGAATGCCGCAGAACACGGCCGCTACACACAACTTCTTCTTCAGCAGCATGATGGTAGGGACAGGCTGGGGGTTGGAGAGGCTGGGGTAGTGGCTAGGGGGTTGGAGAGAGGCTAGGGTAGTGGCTAGGGGGTTGGAGAGAGGCTGGGGTAGTGGCTGGACTAGAGGATGGAAAGAGACAGTCTAGGGCGGGGTAATGGCTGGAGGGCTGAGGTAGTGGGGCTAGGGTAAGACTTTCTAAGAGGTGAGGCCAGAGAGAGGGCTACAGGATGGGGAGGGGGTTACCCATCAGGCCATAGTGATGGGGGGCAGTCTCGAAATGAGGTACACCGTCAAACAGGAAATGAAGGCCTCTCATTGGTGGATCCCCCTCATGATTCACTCCAGTGTTTGGGTTAGCATGAGGAACATTGCTCCCTGCCCCTAGAGAACACACACACACACATCAGTCAGCTCTACTGCAGCTTGCGACAAGGAATCAGGCTGCTTCTGGCTGGCACTCAAAACATCCATAATAACAGCCAGTATACAACCTAGAAACAGCCTGCAAACAGTGTTTTATTATCATCTTTTATCTTTTGTTATTATTGTCCGCTACTATCTATTTGATTATTAAAAACTGCACTGTTGTAGGTAGCTCAGCGGCACAAAGCTTTTCATTGTACTTGTATACTTGTATATCCTGTACATATGACAATAAACTTTAATTGAATTGTAAACACAGCAGCAGACTGAGCACTTGACCATGCACAGCAAACATCCTGTTTAGCACGCTGCTAACTGACCCCTGCTCTCCCTCTCCGTGCAACTTCCATACGGACTCATCATTGACTCATTCGGGCCCTCTTTCTCCTCCATGTTTCTTCTGTCTCTCCTCCTCTGTCTCCTCCTCTGTCTCCTCCTCTGTCTCCTCTCCAGCTCCGCCCAAAAGCACGGACAAGAGGGCTGGAGCATGAAGTCAAGCCACACAGACAAGCAGAGGGTATTTAAATATTCAAAGTATTTAAACATGTTCAGTTGAACGCACGCGCACCGAGTTAGGTTATCTCCAGGTAATCTCCAGGATCACACTAGCCTCTCTTATCTCAACCAAACCGAGCGCTCAATTCTAAAGCTCAAGTGAATCGAGCTTCAGTTGTGGTGGGGCGATGTCCCAGCATAGCACTGCTTACCATAGCCTTTCAGAAGCTAAAACGCACACTTCTGATTGGCTGACCGGGTCTGATTGTGGCTGAGACTCTTAGCTAGAGACTTCTCATTCACATTCCCCTCAGTAAGAAAGGAACTGTCTGTCTGTCTGGTGCCGCTCTATGGCCTAAGCAAGGCTCTCTATGAAACTGACCCAATTGAAAAGTGACCCGCACACCAGAATTTAGGAGTGTAACATTTCCCCTTGAGTTCAGAAAGCAGAAGGTGTCAGGATACATCTGGCACCCAGAGATCAGTTACTTGACAGTCTGGCAATGAGGAGGGTCAGAAACAGACTAGTCTACACACAGGCCCAGGAAGTGTAGCGGAAGTTGTGAGATGTTTCTGGAACAATGGGATAATACTCATAATCTAGAGTAACAGAACCAGAAATGGCCAATCATGGAGACCTGAAGGGGCATGAAATCCCCCCCCCTCAAATCTATTCTAAGCAAATTGAGACGATCACATGACTCAGCTGTGTGAGAGAGGTTAGACATTAGCTATGAGGTGGGAATGTTTTTTAGGGGTGAGGATCGCCATGGCTACGGGAGAGAGAATTACTGCGTCCAGACTGTTCAAGGGAGTGTTAAAATGTCTGTTGGCTTGAGGTTATCAGTTGGCTGGCTGGGGAGTTATGTTATCTTAGACGGTTGTGGAAGTGTCTTTCAGAGGGGGAGGAGTTGTCGAAGGCCACCCATTTCCTGTTGTGTTGAAAAAAGATCACCTCTTTACAGACACACAGAGAACCCCTCCACCCTAAACAGAGAGAGATGGAATTTTGAACAGCTGCTAGACTGGCCTCAGTCCCTGCTGGTAAGTTCAAGTCTGTAGGTTCTACTCGACAAGATTCAGTTTCTAGCATCTCTAGCATTCATGAACTCTACAGCTGTTCTGGAGCAAAGTATAAGGAGATGGGTAGGCCATGTGGAAACTCTGCCAGTCAATGGTCACCAGCACATGTTTTGGAAGCAAACTAGTCTCTACTCAGTCAGGTCTAGTCTCTACTCAGTAACAAGCCCAGTAGACACTGTAGGGAAGGATAAACTTCTTCCTGTCGCTTTCCACCAGCTGAGCCAGACACAGCTGCCAATCTCTCAGGATGACGAGTCAATGCATCTTCTGCATAGTCAGGAAAGGGTGAGTCTTGGGCCGTTTATAGAGTAGAGTGGAGTAATGCTGGGCTGACTCAACCCTTACCGAACAACATGCTTGTGGCAGAGCCGACTCATTGCCTTGCTATGAAAGGTAACCGTATGATAACAGACAACGAATCCGCATGTCGTGAGTCTGTGCGTTTGTTTTCAGAGTAGTACAGTATGAACATCATGAGAGCCCCAGTACATGATGGACATGGTTGACAATTAACGGACCGTATCGCAGACATTTTGTTCATTCGCGTTAAACCAATCACTCCCACCGACCAGCATGATCGCTAGAAAGCTGCATTCGAGAATTGGCTTCTAATATATTCGTTGTCTTTCTTAAATCGCTGTAATTAGTTATTTAGTTGTGTACGTAATTTTTTTGCTTTACATTACATGCGTGTCCAAATTTGGCAAATGGGTGTAAACGACGATGACGATAGACAAAAGTTTCTCAAGACACTTCTCCCCGTTCCCTCAGTGGGTTCACAGTAACTATTGGATGAATTTCAAACGACAAACTATATATCTTAACCCTCACAATCGTGTAGCATATCCATGTAACAGACCGAGTAAACATGGGTAAAGTAAATATGAGCTGCGATTTATAAAACTGTAGCCCGTTATAAAGTTAGGCAACGGTGACTGCAAGCTGCGGTATCCCAACTGTGAGGCTGATTGCAACAACGTAACTTTTCTTCGAAAGTGTCTTTGTTGCGTTCCACTTTTGATATCCAACCACAAGGCGAATTAACATAGTCATCTCGAAACACTAACATTGTTTTACAGTGTAACAGAAGGTACTTACATCTTGTAGAGTGTTTCGGAACTGTGCGTATTTTTCTGTTTAGCTCTTTGTCGTGCGTGATCAGAAGGGGAATGATGTTCCTCTGTTTCGCCCTGCCTCCTGTGTGTGTGTGTGTGTGTGATAGAGAGAAGAGTAGAGAAAGGAAGAACGATATAACGGCAGAGAGCGCACTTAGGACATGTTGCACCTTTTAGTAGGCCTATAGCCTACGTCGTCTACTGTTTATAATTAAATGATTTCCTAAAATGAGTCGTTGTCTGGAAAATTATTTTACATTTGTGTTTGTAATCAGTCACTGTGTGTGTGTGTGTGTGTGGTGTGTGTGTGTGTGTGTGTGTGTGTGTGTGGTGTGTGTGTGTGGTGTGTGTGTGTGTGTGTGTGTGCGCGTGCGTGCGTGCGTGTGTGTGTGTGTGCGCGCCTGCGTGCGTGCGTGTGGGTGTGAGCCAAGGCAGAACATCCAAGCAGGAGAACATTCAGTCAATGAAACATGCAGCATAACGGGAGATATAGAAGTTAAGTTGTTTTCAGGAAGCCAGAATCACCAGCTGAGATGTGTTGCCTGCTTCCTCTCCAGCATCAGCAAAGTTAGCCTCAATATGTCCTTTAAAATGTGTTAAAAAAAGTAAATAAGGAAGGAGTGATGCAACATGAACCTAGTTTTGTCACCAATGTGAACTGAGCACTTCAGTACCCGTTTCTCTACAACTCTATTTTACTCTTACAGTTTTTTTGCAAATGCACACAAATTCCTTACTTTGGGGGGGGCACATGGGCCTGTGTGTGTGTGCACATGGGCCTGTGTGTGTGTGTGTGTGCAGGGTTGATGCAACTGAGTGTGTGTGTGTGGGGGGGGGGCACATGGGCCTGTGTGTGTGTGTGCAGGGTTGATGCAACTGAGTGTGTGTGTGTGCACATGGGCCTGTGTGTGTGTGTGTGTGTGTGTGTGCAGGGTTGATGCAACTGAGTGTTGGAAGACATCTTGGGTATATTCTACACATTCTGGAATGCGCTTGTTTGGATGCGTGTAGATTAGAGTGGGGGCGACATGTTTGGGTCTGTCTCAACAAAACCAACCCCCTTTCTCCGCCGTCTGGTTAAAGTTCACTCTGATAGTACTTTTCTTATCAGCAACATTCAAACTTATAAGATTGTTTTTCTCTGGTTTCAGGTGATGTGCAGCATCATTTGTAATCTAATCTATAAAATAACAGTATTTTTCTCACTTTCTACTTTCATGTAGGAGTATTTCAGGCTTCCATTGTATGCCGGTGACTGTCAGAGAAATGAAGGATGTAACCATTTGTTCAGCATTCCTTGACCCCGTCCATTGCAAGTATTTATTCATCCATCCAATGTGTAAGATGTCACCGAGCTTCATACTGAACAAATTAAGGAAATGCATTTCAGAGATCTTTCCTATGGGCCACAGGAGACCCTAACGTAACAGAATGGCGTGTTGACCTCAGAGCAGACCTTGTTCACTGTGTGTTTGCAGTTTGTAGTAGATATAACGGATTTGATCCACAAATCAATAAAGATGAGGTCAGACTAGATCCGTCCCTACTCCCTCAGCTGTAAAAGAGATATCTTCTGTGTGCGTATGTGTCTCTGGAGTGGTCAATCATCTACAGAAGAGGCTAAATGCATCTTTACGCATTTATATTTCGTCATTTAGCAGACGCTTTTGTCCAAAGCGACTTACAAGAAAGACATTTACAAAAGGTGCATAGGTCAGTGATCATACACATAACGAGATATCCCCAAAAACAATGTGGGTAGCCAAAACATGAAGCATACATTGTGAAAAGTAAATAAGAGCCAATGGGTAGAACCAGAAGAGCATGTAGCATGTTGGTTGAGGGGCAGTTCTATGGGCGTATGAGAAGCCCTCTGTGACATGCTTGCCTGTAAAAAGGGCTATACAAATACATTTAGATTTGATTTGATCTAATAACATCCTATTTTTTGCTAAAATATTTGGACTCCAGCTAGTTATTGTTGCTAGAGTTTATTATTTCATAATGTCTTATAAACAGAACATCAAGCCCTATAGTCAACAAAACATAAGTAGATGTTCTTGTATGTCTTGATTGGTGAGACTGTAAGAGATTTACAGGTGTGTTGGATTATATTCAAGACTTAAAGCAGGCTATATCCAGTTGTAGTTTGAGTTCACTGTATTTCATTATCTGATTAAAATGTCACTAGTCCCACAACCCTATCTGGGGTTCAGAGATTGAATGCTTTCCAATAGCCCTGACTAAGCATTCGGTGTTCATTAATGCAAAACCTCTACATTTCCTCAATGAACAAAATATCCTTGCAGTTAAAATCAATTTTTGATTTCGTTGTAACAACGTGAGGGTCTCAACCAACACTACAAAGTCCTCTCAAGATGATGGTGGAGGCTACTTTAGACTTCAAGGGTCTTACAGCTGGATGCAGTTTCACTTGAAACTTCATCTCTGTCAGTGCCTTTCTGGAATTGTCATCATCATAAAGGCAGGTCTTTATTACAATGACTGAACATGTGCTTTTCCTCCATTTTGTCTTTCATGACAAATAGCTTTTCAATTGACCAGCCAAACCAGAAGATCAACAGATTGTTTTTCTCTGGGTTCAGGTGATGTGCAACATCATTTGTAATCTAATCTATAAAATAACAGTATTTTTCTCAATTTCTACTTTCATGTAGGACAGAGTATTTCAGGCTTCCGTTGTATACTGGTGACTGTCAGAGAAATGTTTTATTCTGTATAAAACTATACTGTGTTCAGCATTCCTTGCCTACAGATGTCTCTTCACAGAAGATGATACATGGGACAGTTGCATGGCTGTATCATGATTGTGGATAGACCAATGACTATTGAGAACTGTGTGCTATAAATGGTTTAATCTGAGGGTGACCTCTCACCTCTCACTGCCACCAGAGGGCGTGGGGCAGGTTAGAAATGTGACAGTATATTCATATCAGAGTCCTGGAAAGTTAGGATACTCGTGATACATTTAGGTGTCGTACTGAATGATAAAAGTCCTTTATTTATTCCTCTGCCTTGTTAGAAGGTGGTCGAATCCGTATCCCGTCAAACTAACATCAGAGCCCTTCTGGATGCTCTTTCAGCTGAGCTCGCTAGTTAGGACGACGGGTGGCATTTTTACTCTTACAGTTTTTTTTGCAAATGCACACAAATTCCTTACTTTGCATACATTTTCTGAAACCTGACACTCAAACACCAAAACCATGTCAAATATGCAAAACCATACGTACTTTTTTGGCCTTTACATTTACATTTATTCATTTAGCAGAGCCCTTCTGGCTCGGATATAAACTTCCTGTGGAAGTCTCACATCAAGATCTGCGTCCTCAAGACTTCTCTCTCACTGGTCCTCGCATGTAAGCACAGCCTCATTTCACTGCTACTTCTCCTTTCCATCTGTTCCAACTGAGTAATGAAGGTCATACCACAAAACATTTAGATTGCCTTTTTTTATTGCGTGTTACCTAATAATCTGGGCTAAGATATAGATTCTTTGATAATATAATATACATGCATGACAGAATATTTTAGAGAGAGAGAGAGAGAGAGAGAGAGAGAGAGCGAGCATTTGCCCTGTGTCTCTCCAGTGAACAAGAAGGGATGTGTTGAGACTAGTGCTGGCATCCAGTTGTGAAACCAGATCGTCCTGATGATGTGTAATAACCTTTAATGTGCTGTAGAGAGACTCCAAGACCCCCCTGCTCCTCCGCCCCCCCCCCTCCTCCCGTTCCTCAAAGCACAGAGAGACGTAGACAAACATCTACCTCAAAACTCTACCTCGCCCTCCTCACCTCACCACCTCCCTCTCTGATAAGATGGTACATTCCAAGTCCCTTCCCCCCCGAGCCCCTTCTCCAAGTGATAAGAAACCACATGGAGGATTAACCTCAGCTGACTTACTTCCTGTTTGTCTGACTGGTTGGGAGAACATACATGGTCATGAAACGCAACGTCGGCGACATCCACAATCCTGGATTCTGATGAATATGTCACAAACATGTCATCCGTACACTCCAGGGAGCGGTATGTTGTCAGAGGGAGTGAGGGGAGCATAGCTGAGGTTAGGAGGAGGGGGAGAGGAGGAGGGGAGAAGGGGAGAGGAGAGGTAGGAGGGGAGGGGAGGGGAGGGGAGGGGAGAGGAGGGGAGGGGAGGGGAGGGGAGAGGAGAGGAGAGGAGAGGAGAGGAGAGGAGAGGAGACGGAGAGGAGAGGAGAGCGAGAGGAGAGGAGAGGAGACGGGAGAGGAGAGGAGATGGAGTAGGGGAGGATAGGAGGAGGGCTACATGCCGGTGGTTTCCACAGAGGCCTCATCAAGTTCTTTTTATTGTAGATCATCAGTGGGCTTGAAACTTTTTGTTTATGATTTCCATCGTCTGTAGACGTTGTGACCAAACGTGGAGAGATCGACTCTTTTACAAGTTTTCAGATTGTTGTTGCCTTGATGCTTTCATTCTGTCTAACACATACGTCACACGTTTGATTGCTTCTTCCATCGCCCATTCCTGGGTGAGATCTTGGCTCCTCGGACACACATGACTAAACAGACTGGACTTCTTACTGAATAGAGCAGCCCGCAAACAATCTTTCTTTCGCTTTCTCCTGAGAGAATCTTTCTTCACCACAAAGTCTCTCTCTTCCTCCTTGGGCATTTTCCCGTGCACCAGCAAATACAGGAAGTGGAACCTGAGGGGGAAGCCGTCTGGTTTGCTCACCATGCTGCTCTGACACCATCCTGCACCCACATCCTCTCCAAGATACTGTGCTGGAGCTGCTGTTCCAAATAATCACACTAGGGGGTGTGAGCAAGTCAAGATTATTTACGATGCTGGTTATTTATTATTGGCTATGAGAGCAGCAATAAATTGTAGTGGCCCTTCTTGTAGCACGGGAGAGAAACTGCTCTGGTGCTCGTAAGTTAAGGTTCAAAACGTGTGTGTGACAGAGTGGGCACCAACACACACTTTCTAACCAACGGTCTGAGATGTCACAGTGACCAGGCTAGATGGAAGACGACAGGAGTGAGAGGGCGGTCAGGCGGTCAGGACACTGGAGGGTGTCTTCTTGGACTGATGAACACACATCACATTCAAAAATAAGAAAACTGAAAGTCGACATTGCAGAACCAGCTGTGTGTGTGGTTTTGTGCGTGCGTGTGTCTGTGTGTCAGTTGTACCACCTGTGGCATGAAACAGTTCAGTGGAACATCTGTGGTGGTGGAGAGATTAGTGTTTGCTCTGCCAGCTTCATCAGAAAGGAAAGACATGTGCCTTGGTTGTCCACTAGAGGGCGATAAAACCTGTCTTCTAAAACTGATTGTTCCGATCCTTGATTGTGATTGGCTATATCGCGTTCCATGCCGTTGTAAAATACAGCATAACCTTTCAGGTTGTCCTCATAACGGGGGTTATAACTTCGCTTCGCGTCGTGCCTAACAACTCCCCATACCTGTTCTAAAATCAGCGCAAAACACAGCCTCTTGGGGCTTATTGCTTAAATTCAAAACCTACTTCTGTAACTCCTATCCTAGAACAACGGTCTTCAACCCTGGTCCTGATTAAAAACCCATTCATTTAGATCAGGCGTGTTGGAGCAGGGAAACATCTACAATGTAGAATGTACGTACTGTATAGGACAGTGGACCCTGAGGCCCAGGGTTGAGGGCCGCTGCTATAGAATGAAAAATGACTTGTAGTAAATATGTAAACAAGTAAAACATGACAGAATTTTGGATTATATAGTGAAATTTAATGAGTAAGGTATTGTGTCCTACATACATATACATTAACAATGGCCACTGTCCAGCACTGATTCTACAGGAATCAAGACATCAGGAACAATACTATATAAAGCGACTGTTAGAAAAACCCAATATTGGGATGAGGGACATTGTGGGGTGGGCGCAGAGTTAGTAAGGCAGGATACAGTAATATAAGCTAGCGAGATGACGACCATGCGTGAATCCATCTTGACAAGCTTCAAGTTATCCTTCTGTGCGCAAACCGCAGTGGTTCAGACCCATCAGCACCCTACGAGGAACTACTGGCAGCTACAGGCGTCGTTAAAGTCAGCCTGTGATAGAGGTTGATCCACTCACCTGCAAAGTGTACTTCACAAGTGACATTCATTTCATTTTCAGACAAACAATTTTCAGGCACAACTTCCCAGATGGTTATGTGTAACAGTTGGGCGAGTCAGGTTAACAGTAACACTCCTGGAGGTAGAGAGCGGAGCGGTAAGCAGACTCAGTAAGAGTCTAAGGCGAGTCCTGTTGGCAGGGGTGGAGTAAACAGGTTGTTCAGTTGAGGTGTAACAGTATAAAACACTCAACATGGCCTGGATACAAATGTAACATGCACACATATTACACACCTATTACATACTGACAGATGTCTGCCCACACACACAAAAAATACTTGGATGTTGGAGTGGATGAAGTATGATATCTGGAGTAGGGCTTGTAGAGGATGATGCCTGTACTGGAGGATGAGGTCTGGAGTAAAGGATGATGTATTCAGTAGAGGATGAGGTCTACATGATGGTGCAGCAGCAGGTGGCAGGGTAATCGGAGCTGACCTCCATCTCGTTTCCATACACAACGTACTGGTGGGAGTTGCTCTTCCACTTATAGTTCACTTTGGTGATGGGGATCAGCTCAATGGTCTGTTGCTGTAGAGAGATGAAGGGAAAAAGAGATGCTTATGTGCTTGACTAGTCAACAGAACTACTGTCCTGTTAGAGGATGGGATATAGGACCAGGTAAGGACTAGTGTCCTGTTAGAGGATGGGAAGTAGTACCTGCTGCAGGATGCGGGAGTCCTGAGAGTACTTGGCCTGGTGTTCTCTGACTATACGCTCAGCAGCCTGGGAGATGGCAGGATCTGGGAACCCCATCACTGGATACACCTGGGACACACACACACACACACACAGAGTAAACTACTGTGGTGTAGGGTGGGCTGTAACCCTGGCCCCACCTGGCTCTTCCTGTCCGTTGACCCACCAGGTACTGTGTGTCCTTGAACAGCTCCTTCCCGTGAACGTTGGCCAGGTCCACCTGCAGACCCCCGGACAGCTGCTGCACAAAGTCCTCCACGTTGGTCTTCCTGTCCAGTGACATCATCACACAGGGAGGACGGTGATGAAGTAGACAGGGGGACAACATAGAACATGCGAAAGAGGCTAGACTAGACTTGAGCCTGAACGAGAGATTAAAGCAGAGAGTACAACAAAGGCTCGAGCATCTTGTCGACTAGACTATGATTTAAACTGGACTACAGACTAAAGAGACAAGCCTGCAGATTAGATAAAAGACTAGACAGATATGTGTGAGGACACTAAAAGCAGCGAGTAGAATAGAAACTGATAGGGACAACAGTTTAGAGTTAGTTTAGTGGAGGCTCACCATTCAACCTTGAGGTTAATGTAGGTCAACAGTTGGCGCTTGCCATCGCAGGTATCACACTTGGTGGTTCCCTGGCCCGAACAATCACTACAGCTGGTGCAGAAAACACAAGTACACAAACCTCTGTTAGTCTATTCCTTCCCAAACTTTTGTAAAAAACATTTAATAAAAATCACACCAAATAAATGTCAGAAATTATGTTGGCATAACAAATCCTGAGTAACAGAGCACAAACATTTATTTTTGATTGCGCATCGCCAACATTTCATAATTAGAAATGCAAATAATATAGTTCTATCAAAACTACTTGGGGTACAAAGCATACGACAAAGAAACCCCCAACCCCCTCTGCTGTTTCAGGGATATACGACTTGCAAGAGATCGACATTTTTACTCTGTTAGCAGGACCATTTTGTAGAAAGAGGTTTCTAAACCTCATGGCTGACGAGTGTGGAGGAGACTAAATGTGTGTGACTGAGCTGAGAAAGCCTACTTCTCTGTTCCTCTGCCACTGCACTGGGAACAGGATGAGTCCGTGCGCTGTCCAGATCCTTTACACACCCAGCATTGCTTCTGCAATAGCAAAACCACATGGAGTTGCCACAAGGCAAATAATGCGCGAAAGCAACAGTTTCGTATGTCTACTGCCAAAAAAAAGTGTTATTTGTAATTAGCGGTTATTAAAAGTTTGAAATGTAATTCATCTTATAAAACCCTCAACTGTAGACCCCTCCTTCCCCCATCACACACATATCATAATGTCGTTGTTTTTAGAAACAAGAAGAGTTCTCAGAAAGACTCTGAAAGGTGTCCACACTGGTCCTACCGTGCCCGCGCCATGACAATCTTCACACTTCTCTGTCCCACTGGCATGACAGGTGTGGCAATCCTGTAAACACACACACACACACATGGTCAGTGCAACACACACACACACACACGGTCAGTGCAACACACACACACACGGTCAGTGCAACACACAAACACACACACACACACACGGTCAGTGCAACACACAAACACACACACAAGGTCAGTGCAACACACAAACACACACACACGGTCAGTGCAACACACAAACACACACACACACACGGTCAGTGCAACACTCAAACACACACACACACACGGTCAGTGCAACACACAAACACACACACGGTCAGTGCAACACCAAACACACACACACACGGTCAGTGCAACACACAAACACACACACACACGGTCAGTGCAACACACAAACACACACACACACACGGTCAGTGCAACACCAAACACACACACACACACACGGTCAGTGCAACACACAAACACACACACACACACACACACAACACACAACACACACACACACACGGTCAGTGCAACACACAAACACACACACACACACGGTCAGTGCAACACACAAACACACACACACACACGGTCAGTGCAACACACAAACACACACACACACACGGTCAGTGCAACACACAAACACACACAAAATATAAACATATTAACACAAAAACAAAGATAGTGTACCTTAATGGATGAGGTGAAGGGCACCCTGACATTCTCTATCTTATCGTCGAACATAGCAGGAGGCATGACCTGGACCTCCCATGGGCGAGGGGCGGTCTGGGTGTAGAAGTCTGCTGGCTCTCCTGTCACACACACACACACACACACAGGTATATATGTTTAGTGTTTGCACCTTCCGGCCACAGTCAATTCCGTGTTTGCGTAAACCTACATGGCGAATAAAACCAAATTCTGATTCTGATAGCCTACTACAGGAATAGATAAAGGAGTGATGAGTACTAGAGCGGATGAGGACATGTTAGGGTGGACTAAAGTAAAGCTCCTCCTCTGAGCAAATAAAGCCTGCATGTCCTGATGAAGTCTTCACAGGTGGCATAGCTGGCAAAATCGTGTTAAGAAGTGGTCAGTTGTGGTCAGAGTCGTAGGACCAACCAGATCGTTAAATAGATGGACAGGTGAATGAATCAACAGTTAGATCGATGGATAGAAGCGATGACACCAACGTAATGACACCTGTGACAGAGCAGACCACAGTGATGGTTATAGTTACCGTCATGGGCCTTGTGGGCCCACTCAGTTGACCTGGACTCCGTGTACGTCTCCAAGCGGTACTAGGGACAAACAACAACAACAACAAGGAAAGGTGAATAACAATACATTTGAAAACAAAAACACAAGAAAGTTTGTCAGTTTGTCCAGACTACATGCATAGACACATGAATAACCACAGTGCAGCCTCACCAGCTTAAAACAGAAAAATACAGGTTTCATTTGGAAGGGAGAGACAGAGAGTAAAGTAAAGTAGTTTCTTCTTTTTTTAGGAACAGAAATTGTGTTGAGGGCAGACAGTGAAAACAAAGAAGTGAAGGCAGAGACGGAGTGTGTGTGTGTGTGTGTGTGTGTGTGTGTGTTACCCTGTAGGTGTTTAAGGACTCCATGTTGGTAATGACCCCATCATTAGCAGGACCACCGCTGTAGCAGCAGTGACCAGAGGCAAAGTTCTTGAAGGCCTGTCGTGCCTGGTCCTCAGTCAGGGAGGGGATGCTGTATACACACAGCACTGTCATTATCACTCTATACACACAGCATCAGCACAGTCATCATCACTCTATACACACAGTACTGATATACTCTATACACACAGGACTGTCATCATCACTCTATACACACAGCACTGTCATCATCACTCTATACACACAGCACTGTCATTATCACTCTATACAGTACTGTCATCATCACTCTATACACACAGCACTGTCATTATCACTCTATACACACAGGACTGTCATTATCACTCTATACAGTACTGTCATCATCACTCTATACACACAGCACTGTCATCATCACTCTATACACACAGCACTGTCATTATCACTCTATACAGTACTGTCATCATCACTCTATACACACAGCACTGTCATTATCACTCTATACACACAGCACGGTCATTATCACTCTATACACACAGCACTGTCATCATCACTCTATACACACAGCACTGATATACTCTATACACACAGCACTGTCATCATCACTCTATACACACAGGACAGTCATCATCACTCTATACACACAGTATCAGCACAGTCATCATCACTCTATACAGACAGCACTGTCATTATCACTCTATACACACAGGACAGTCATCATCACTCTATACACACAGCACTGTCATTATCACTCTATACACACAGCACTGTCATCATCACTCTATACACACAGCACTGATATACTCTATACACACAGCATCAGCACAGTCATCATCACTCTATACACACAGCACTGTCATCATCACTCTATACAGTACTGTCATCATCACTCCATAGACACTACACTGTCATCATCACTCCATAGACACTACACTGGGATGCTGTACAATACATTTTTTGATGAACATTCTAGAATTTTCATTGTTAAGTTTGGCCTTTGAAAACTTCTGGTTTCAGACGCGCGAATGATTGTTTGGATGTAAGTCTGCGAGTTTAAAAGCATAGGAAGTGAGGGGCAAGGGATCCACCTGAACAATAAATATACTTCATTAGAGCTAACTAAGTTGTGAATCTGACACTACCATGCGTAGGCCTTTTTGTAGAAATGTTGGTCATATTTATAATGAATGTGTTTTAAGAGAAGTTTACAGTTGGTTAAGAAGCTTGATACAATGTATGTTGATTCAACTCCATTTGGTAAAGATGCCATTTGCAGTTTATGACACCTAACTAAGAGACATGAAGTCTTGGACACGTGAAGTCTAGGTGACCTGAGAGAGTTCTGGTCACCTGGGGTGAAGAGACAGTTGGTCTGAAGACAATGTGGGTTCAACTGTATTGTTCTTGTGACCTGAGGTAGTAGGTTTAGATAGATCAATTGATTAAGCTGCTCTGACCTATCCTGTTTCATGGGTGGACCATGCAAAGGACAGTTCTCTGGCTCTCACATCCACCTGTTTCTTTAACCCTCGACCATACACTGGGTTCAGAAATGACAGTTGGGTGATGTTGGTGTTACACACTGCTCTTGTGCAACGAGAATTGCAGCGAATAAAGACAGGAAATTGAGAGAGTGAGAGGGAGTGAGTAAATGCAGGAAAGGGTACAGGAAGGCTTCAGGACCAAACCCCTGCTGTAAGGCCTCAGCCTACATGCCACAAGCACTTAACCGCTGAGACACTGGGAAGCCCCCAAACTCACAACTTGAGCAAACACAAAAAAAGTGTTAGGTTGGTAGTATATGGCAACACTTACTTCCAGTCCCCCACTGGTGTTGGTTGGGGTGGAGGGGTGGGGTCCACAGGCATGGGTGGGGGCAGGTATCCACCTGGAGGTGTGGAGGGGGGCAAACACAGGAATGTGGTGTGTGTGTGAGTGTGTGTGAGTGTGTGTGTGTGTGTGTGTGTGTGTGTGTGTGAGTGTGTGTGTGTGTGTGTGTGTGTGTGTTTGTGTGTGAGTGTGTGTGTGTCTGAGGACCCTACCTCCTCCTCCAGCTAGTGTGCCCTCGTAACCTGGCACTGTGCCGAACATGCTGGCAGGGGGGGGCCGTGGGGCCCGTGGCAGCGACTGGGGGGGGCGTAAAGGGCTGGGGACAGAAAAAAAACACAGGAAAGTGAGTAGGGAGGCAACACGTGACATGAGCCCACCTCAGCTGTCCCTACACCCCTGCCTCCGGGCCCAGACTCAATTTACTGACCGATGCTCAGATTTACTGGCTAATCCTATTTGGGTACACCAACTCCCTTCGGATGGAGGAACGTGCATTAGACAAAACGAGTGTGCAAAATCAGTCAACGGTAATTCGATTCTGTTGAGAAAGCCACGGCATCTTTGGTATGGAAGCAGTGTGCAGACACGCCCATGAACAGACCCGCTTTTAGCGGCGACTAGAAGCTCTGCAGCTCGCTCTGCCGGTCGGTATGTCCATAAAAATGTCCCTGTGCTCGCAGATATTCCGAATCTGTGTTTGTTCCTTGTGTTTCTGGACATGCATTTAAAACATACGCTTGCGCAGTAACATAATGTCAATGTTACAAGCGCCTGTGTGTATGTAAAGCCTATGAAACGCTCCTAGCCCATAGATTACGCATTTACCCAAAGATACGAAAACTCGGACCGCGTCGCGCTTTGCGAAATTAAATTCCTTCCTAAATGGTGTTAGGCTTGCCGAGGTTAGCATATCGCACCCCAAAACATTTTAGATCGCTCCTCCTACCACTTCATAAAACAATGTAAGGAAGTAGACCTTTGGAACATTGGAAAACCATTGACGACTTTATTGTTTAATCTGATAGATCTAACATTAAAGTATAGGTTACCTACCGTATCCCTCCGGAGGATTTAACATCTTGATCTTTTCGATGATTTACTATTAAGGTTTACAAGAAGCCAGATTCTCTTGATTCTCCAAAAGAGCCCCTATCAGCCTCTCTTTTGAGAATATGGAATGCACGCGAAACGAAGCCAAACACTGAGTCAGTAGCAGGACCAGCAGGACTGCAGACCCAGCCTACTTACTGGTATGGGACTAGTAAACGAAGGAGGGGAATGGGCGGGGATAGGGGGGATTTCTGTCTGGCTCTCAAAGGCTTACAGTACACTACACGAGTCGAGACAGCTCAGAACTTGACTTGACAGGTTGTATTTCCTAAGAATTTCAATTTGCTTTCTCGCCTGAGGAAAGGTCATGCTTTCCAACCACATAGTCCCCTTGTTGTTCTTTCATCTTTCATAGAGTAGAACACATGATTCTACACATGTAGAATCAAGAAAATATGTGAGCGTCTAAATCGATTGTGGTCCACCCAACTGAGAGAAATCTTCTTACTTCAAATGTAAATAGCAGCCTATACGGGATCAACAGCACTACTTTAGACTCCTGTCATACATCATCAGCCTATTTGCATGTTCAGAAAGTACCCATAGCACCATTTCATACAAGTCACTACCTGATGGCATTCTGCCACCTGCCTAGGTAACTTGATTCACTTGAGCTCAAATGAAGTAATGACCCAGTAAACCTGTTTTCAGGAAGCATAGGTTAAACAAGAACATGTTTGGGTAAGGTGAGGGAGGATCCTGGTAGGTGTGGTTGGGAGGTGTTGGGCCCAGAGTAGTCACAGGCATTGGCACTGGATCCGGGAAGTAGGCTACATGATACTGTTCTGTTCTATTGTTCTTGCAAAGGTGCAATTTTGTTCTTGAAAAGAGAAAAACAGTCCCCACCCCCTCTCTCACTTTTCCTGCTTGACTGCATTGTACATCTGTGTGTTTGTCATACTCACACAAACATGCAGGTATACATATGGTTGAAAAAACGTGTGGTTTGCCCCCCCTCCCCTGCCCTACACACACACACACACAAACAAAACTGATAATCTATAGTTAGACACAATGATGGTTTACGTAAGTACTTTCTCTGACTGATTCTTCATCACTTCGATTCATCCTTGGTCAGTGATGGTCAAAATAATTTAATTTAAATGTGAAAAACCCGTACTGCACCTTTAAGTTGAGTGAGGGTAATATGTGGGAAGTGACGTTTAGCACTTGGTGTTGTAGTTTCATTTTATTTGTATGCCTGCTGTCTGTTTTCGACAGTGTCTAAATCATGTTCATCCTACTAAAAGAGCGACCGTATCGAATGAAATGTATTATATTCCTTTAGAAATAAGTTAAAGGGATTTCCCTTCAGGAACCGGAAGTCCGAAAAAGACGCTCTTCTTTTTTTTTAAAGACGCTCTTCTATGTGAATTTGGACTACAATATGACGACAGATTTCGTCTTTTCAGTTTTTTGCTGGAGCGGCATTTCATAGCGTGTCTCTGGAAAATAGACACGCAGGAACACAACATCGTGTGTACTGTGCGTCAGAACAAAAATGAAAGAAGAATAAGGCTATTTTTTCCAAGTGTAGCACAGATTTCTACGTTGATGTTTTGACATTGCCACTAGATGTCAGTATTGCCCTCTGTATTAACACGAGAGGATTGGGCTCTTAGAAATGTTGGTGGTCTTCACTGAACCGTTATTGAATGAGTGTGAACACTTAAAACATGCACAGGATCATCTCCCTCCGTCTTGCTTTCTCACACTCTATTTTTGGCCTTGAGGAGTATGGCAAGCTGATCTTAACACAATGTCTTAGCTTCTTTCTCCCATTCTCAATGTGCCGTGCCATTAACTTACGTAAGACAAGGGCAGCTTATCTAAGATGCTTGTGGGAGGTTGTTGTGACAGTTGCAATGAATACACAAAAAACACAGCTATTTATAGATATCTGTATCGAGACCACTGTGTTGTCAGGAACCCCATCGTCAACTCATGTCTGTTAACTTCTATATCTGCATATATCTGTCTGTTGTGTGTGTGGGACTCATATTAGAACCCTTTGCAGCTTGCCAGGTCTCATCTGTGGAGCCTCTGCCTGGTGACCCAAGCTCACTTGGACTGTGAATAAGCTATACTCTGTCCCAAGGCCTGCCAGGACCAGACTACAGCACCACACACACACACACACACACACACACACACACACCACACACACACACACACACACACACACACACACACACACACGTATACCCTCCATGCACACACACACACACACAGGATACTTGTACCCTGAATCCTCTAAAAAGCAGAGACTGTTTGTGGTAAGGCACAAACACAACAAACAGTGTTGAAGGCAGTTAGCCGTGCATCACAGAAGTCCACAGACAGAGAACAGACTACTACCCAGAGCATTCTAATCATTGTTACATCCTGTAGAACCAGTGCCAGTAGAACCCGTTCGCTCCTTCAGCCATGGTCCACCACCCAGTTCATCCGAGCGGGTTGTTAGAACAGACAGCGGGACCTATAGTCCGCCCGGCTACAGTGGCCGTCTCTAATGACCATCTGGAAATGCAGCAGGTAGCCCTCTTGGATCACCATGGTTACCTCATGTACTAAGAAACTGCGATGCTTCCTCCTCAGTGCTCAGACTATAGTGCGTTCATGGTCATTGAAAAAGATTTAATTTCCATGCAGCTGTTTTATTCTGGGTGAGGGTATGAACCACAGGTGCTTCTATTTGACCAAGTTGCGTTCTAAATGTTGCATGAATAACGGTAATGACAAGAGCAACATTTGTATTTATTTACATTTGATGTATAAGTGACGACACACACTCAAGCATACAGACACACACGGATAAAGAGAGAGAGAGAGAGAGAGAGAGAGAGAGGGGGGAGCGGGAGAGAAAGAGAGAGACCATCGTTTAGCCTCTGAGATGCGTCCCTCAATGTCCCATTCGTGTCCCATCCGAGAATGAACTATGTAGCTATTTTCGTGCGTCATGTGACGGGGTTGTTGGGTTGCCTAGATGGCGCAGCGACTGTCTAAGTATCCGTTTTACACAAACACACGTATACACAATGTTCTTCATCGTAAACAACTCGGCATGAAGGCTATGTGTTTTTACGCAGTGTTATGGTTAACACTGTTTAAATCTTGAAATGACCGAATAGTCTCTTCGTAACGACGAAAGAGAACGTTAAAGACTGCTCTGTCATTCGAGTTACCGGGATTAGGACAAAACAAGACTGCTGCCGCACAGACAAAATAAATAAATAACGGTCACGGTCAGTCTCCATCCTGTCAGCGGTATGATGCTGCATTGATAGAGTTGGGGAAAGGAATTCTCACAGACGAGCAGAGGCAGGGCTTACTACGAACAACAGCAGATTGCGATGGACTGAGCGCTGAATTATAAAATGTATTGCAGGTTGGACAAGAAATGCATCGATTGACGAGCGAAAAATGAGAAAGCACTACCACTTTATTTTTTATCTTAAATGAAAACACTTTGTAATTTTTTTACGAACCTGAACGATTAATGCAACTTTTCCTTTGAGACTTTCCATGAAAACGGTTGAATTGCTTTCTATTTCTTGGGAATATCACAAAGATCATGTGGACCCCGACCGAGGAGGAAAAAATCGGAGTTGGTAAGTTAATCAACCTTGTAGGTTCGTGCATGTATTGATAATGACTTAGCGGCCCATTTAAAATAAAAATAAATCATGTTTATTCTGAACATGTCCCGATCCCTCTCACGAGCTGAGTTGTGACACTGGGACAAGTGTCCTGCATGCGTCCCTGACATGATTTCAAATTTTTGCAAGTATTTCGTAGCAGACTCATCTTCATCTCTCTCTAACGACTGGTAGCTTGGATGCGTTTTACTCCGTTATATCGACCGAAAACACGTCATGTTGTCAGATAAATGATTGGGGGTTAATAGGTTTTAAAAGCCATCATTAAACGTCATTATCTTCTCGTGTGGTTCCAAATAGCCCGGGCCGTACAGGTTGCTGTGAGTCACGTGGGTCCGAGCTACAACGAAGAATGTTAATGCCAACTGCATGGTGTCTTCCATAGACTTAAGGCGTCATTAATGTTGTTAATATTTACAGGTCTAGTTAGTACACTCAAGCTCAACAGGAAGCAACAAACCTAGTATACGTTAGGGGAGGGATGGCCTCACCTCATGCCTTGATTGGCCTGGGCTAAACTGGTCATCTGTATGCGCTCTGTCCGATGTTTCAGAGCACTCTGACAGGACCCTAGAACACCCACACACCATACACATGCACAGGGAGCAGGGTTAAAGGGGTTGGTGGTGTTTTCAGAACAGATCAGCAGTCTCCTGGCCTGACTTTGATGGACAGACAGGCCCCCTGTCCCCAAAGTGACAGGCCAGGGGCGTGAAAACGACCCAGGAGAAGGTCGAGCGGATGATGTGTTTCTGCTGACACCTGTCTGTCCCAGAAGGAAACCACCAACAGATGCTTTCTGACCATTAGGAGGTAGCAAAGAAGGAAGCTTTGCAGTGTTTCTTCCCTGGACAACATCATTAAAAGAACTGGATGGATGAAAACCCCACAAAATCAAAACAGAGAGATCACTCCCCGTCTCTCATGGGGAGGGAGTTTGCATACCAAGCCGGAGGACAGTGGTCACTGATGGAGCCCCTCCAAAAAGGCCCCAGTTTTGTGGCCTTAGAAAACAGCTATTCACCCTGCCAACACATGAATGGGTCTTTGTGGTGAGGGACGGAGCACGCTGAATGCATCCCCAGCCTACAGGCCCTCTAGTGCACAGTTCTCACCAGAGAGAGAGAGAGGGAGAGAGGAGAGAAGGGAGAGATTGAGAGAGGGAGAGAGAGAGAGAGAGAAGGGAGAGATTGAGGGAGGAGAGAGAGAGAGGAGAGAGAGAGAGAAGGGAGAGATTGAGAGAGGGAGAGAGAGAGAGAGAGAGGGAGAGATTGAGGAGTGAGAGAGAGAGGGAGAGATTGAGGGAGAGACAGAGAGAGAGAGGGAGAGATTGAGGGCGAGATAGAGAGAGAGAGAGAGAGAGGAGAGTGAGAGTTAGGGAGGGAGAGAGAGAGAGAATATGTGTTTGTTTGTGTGGGTGTGTGGTGTGTGTGTGTGCTTTGAGTGACTGACAGAGAGAGGCTGTGTGCGTGTGTGTTTTGGATTCCAGTAACCCCAAACTGTTTTCCAGTGCTTGTTGGATAAAGATTTGCCCTGACTATAGCTGTACAGACACACTATTGTTCGGAAGAATACATTTGTAATGCATATTCTGCTGTGCTTGTCGACTTGTATCAGTGTGTTGGATCCTCAAAGTACTTGTGCCTACAAAGACTTAAGCCTCTGTAATTACTGTGGTCTATGAATCCATTTCTCGGGAAGATACCCTGGGTAAAACTTATTCATTCGGCGCTGTAATCACATCTCAAAGCCAGTAGTTAGCAAGCTGATAGCAGCTCTACTTTGTCTTTTCCTATCGCTTTTATTGGATGGAGAGACTGGGGCATGAGGGAGGAGGAGGAGGAAGAGGAGGAGAGGGGAGGAGGGGGAAGAGGAGGAGGAGGAGGAGGAGGAGAAGGTAAGTGGGAAGGGGGAAGAGGAGGAGGGGTAAGATGAGGAGGATGGGGGAAGAGGAGGAGGGGTGCTGTTCTACAGACATGCCTCCTCACGCAGTCTGGGGCCTCTGGCTCTCTGGTCGCATCATATATGATACGAATGCCTGGATGCGTTGAGGTGCGTGTTAACAACACTGTTGGGTGCAGCTGAGACCGGGAGAGAAGCCGGAGGGAGATGCTCTAGCTACACTGTGATACTACAGCCTGGAGGGAGATCTGCTCTAGCTACACTGTGATACTACAGGCCGGAGGGAGATCTGCTCTAGCTACACTGTGATACTACAGGCCTGGAGGGTGATCTGCTCTAGCTACACGTGATACTACAGGCCTGGAGGGAGATCTGCTCTAGCTACACCGTGATACTACAGGCCTGGAGGGAGATCTGCTCTAGCTACACTGTGATACTACAGGCCTGGAGGGAGATCTGCTCTAGCTACACCGTGATACTACAGGCCTGGAGGGAGATCTGCTCTAGCTACACCGTGATACTACAGGCCTGGAGGGAGATCTGCTCTAGCTACACTGTGATACTACAGGCCTGGAGGGTGATCTGCTCTAGCTACACCGTGATACTACAGGCCTGGAGGGAGATCTGCTCTAGCTACACTGTGATACTACAGGCCTGGAGGGAGATCTGCTCTAGCTACACCGTGATACTACAGGCCTGGAGGGAGATCTGCTCTAGCTATACTGTGACACTACAGACACTCACACTGCTGATACAGCAGACTACTGTTACTGTAGCCCACCTTAACTAGACCACTGTACACAACTGGTACTGTAGACCACTGTAACTACAGACATATAGTATATATAACTGTGATACATAAATGCAGCTATAGCAGACCTTATACAGGTTCAATGGTAAACAGATGGAGTGATTGAACGGTGTCTCATTGGTCATGATATTTGTCCATGTCTTATGTATAAAATCAGTAAACATGAGGACATAGCAGTAGCATTAAACTGAAAGGTTGTTTGAGAGAGGAGTACTGAGTTTCGGGAGTGAATCATTCTGCAAGGTTAGCCCCAGCCAGCCGAGTTCTACACATAATCCCTCTAGTAAATAGAACAAGAAGTCAGCTACTCCTCCTTCACCCACAGTTGACTGCTAGTAGCAGGCAGCCCTCCTCATGTGCACACACACACACACACACACACACACACACACACACACACATACACACACACATACAGACACACACACAGATACTCATCTGAACGCCATTCCACTCCTTTTGCAATTTCGTTTATGGACTGTTTAAAGCAGTTTTATTATTATATTTATACTATTCGTTGTTGTATCTTTTTTGCATAGCCTGTTATTTATGGCTTTATCCGCCTATCACTGGCCTTTACTGTGATTATCGTCTTGTAGCCATTTTTGTTTACAAGTGTGTGTAGAGGTGTATAGAGAGAGGGTGGGGACAGGCAGAGAGAGAGAAAAGTGATGGTGTGGGGGAAATAGAGAGGGAAAGGTGAGTGTGTGGGGGAAAGAGAGAGAGAAAGGTGGGGGTGTGGGGGAAAGAGAGAGGGAAAAGTGAGGGTGTGGGGGAAAGAGAGAGAGAAAGGTGAGGGTGTGGGGGAGAGAGAGAGAGGGGTGGGGGGGAGAGAGAGGGAGTGAGGGTGTGGGGGAAAGAGAGAGAGAAAGGTGAGGGTGTGGGGGAAAGAGAGAGAAAGGTGGGGGTGTGGGGGGAAAGAGAGAGAGAAAGGTGAGGGTGTGGGGAAAAGAGAGAGAGAGAAAGGAAGACGTGTGTGTGAAGAAATCTGGAGCGACAGGAACTCATCCATGGCCTCCTCAGGTCAGACTGGTAAACGCATCGCTCAGAACACCAAACCTTCCCTGTGGTTTAGAGCCAACAGCGCCAGTCAAGGCCTGAACTCCACATCTCTCTCAAACATGCAGACATGGACATGTACAGTCCAGTACCTCCTAAATGATTCACAGAGTTCCATCACTCAGAGCTTGGAGGGATGTCCTTGAGCTTTTGCATGTAAGCACAGTCTAATAATAACAAGGCCAGATGTATGGGCTCTCGGGGCATAACCATCTCTTCACCTATTTTGAGAAGGGCCCCATCTTTCTGCTTAATTAAGACCTCTGTTTGTCTGTTGGCTAACCATGCGTGAACGGACAAGCTCGACTTCATCATCATCATTAGCTACTCCACGTTGGGCCAATCACCATGCGGCTCTACCCTCCTCCCCCGGAAGCTTCCGTCCCCGAAGGGGTCCAGGAAGTGAAGCCAGGAGTGCATGACTGGGTGTCATAGGCTTGTCCCTTTTAGTTTCGACTCCAATCCACACTTAACTCTCTCTGTCGGGTAATGTGCTGTGAAAGCTCGCTTTTCCCCTTGCCCAGGGCCATGTTTTTTTCCTGTCAATACACATGTTAGTCATGTTACTTTGGATCAGTCCTATAGTTCAGCGCAGCTGCGCGCCTGTCACGTAGCAACACTGTAGGGTGTTGAGATGCTTGACTGCCTATCGAGGCCAGGAGGCCTTGTCTAGGCTGTGTCTGGGGTGTTTACAGAGTTGGGTGGATGAACCCAGCCCCCCCGTGGTGCTCCCAGGGTAACCCCTGGTCATATCCGGGTGTGCGTCGTCATAGGCTCTCTCTCAACCCTGGTCCCTCAGGACCTCCTGTCCTGCATGTTTTAGATGTTTCCCTCTTGGAACACACCTGGCTCAAATGAATGATTGAGCAAGGCTGTTGTAGAGTATTAAGGTTGAGGGTAGTATAGGTTGTATTGTGCATGTTCTTTTTTAGTGAGAACCAGGGGAAGGGCGGCATGGCGCTGTCCATGGTGCTGAACGTCTTTAGGGTCGGACGTCCAGGGTCTCCTCACGCAACCTCGAGTCCTTACTTCCTGCTCCCTTGAGCTCCACACTTCCTGTTTACGTTTACGGGTCCTCTTGTCTTGTTGCATCACATTCTCTCTCCTGGCCTCTTCTCTTCTCTTGGTCCCTGTTCCCTTGTGTTGTCCTGGTCTTCTTGGTCCTGTGTCAGAGGAGAGGAACCAGAGCTTGAATCTTCTTCTCCTCCGTGAGAGGCAGGTTGTTAAGTCAAGCTCCGCTGCCTTAGTTCAGAGCCGTCCTCGCCGCATTCACTCATCCTCCTGTTCTTTTGATTTGTTGCCGTGGCTACAGTGTGATGCCCGAAGCAGAGACTCTAAAACTGTCCTTCGTCGGAACGCCGTCACTGCAAGTTTAACCCAGGCTTTGATCTCTGGAATCTTTGGGGAATCTGGAAACGAAAGTTTGCCTTTATGCCCTGGGATTCCTTTTGATATTTAGCCTACATTCTTTCTGCGCACAGGCTGAGCACACGGTGCTCTGTGCATGTGTGTCTGTGTGTGTGTGTGTGTGTATGTGTGTGTGTGTGTGTGTGCGTGTGTGTGTGTGTGTGTGAAACTGTGTTTGTAGGTGTGTGTGTCTGCCCAGTTATGTGTCAGGGTGTCCTGGTTTGTCTTGTCTTTGTAGCTAAACTAGGGCACGCCCAGAGCACTGACCAGCAGTAGTGGAGACAGTCCTGTTTTGTGATGTTAAGATTCCCAGGTCTGATGTCGCTGTGTGGGAAAGTCCCTGCAAAAGATTCCTGCAATTTGTTGCAGCGTTGTGTGTGTGTGTGTGTGTGTGTGTTTGTAGAGCATTCCTAGCATACAGAGAGCTAGTGTTGTGGAGTGGGTGCGGGGAGGTTATCTTATAAAGGCCCTTCTGAAGGGTTCTAGAACATGGATGCATTCTGATTGAGAGTTCCGTCGTTGTTATGGCGACACTTGTGGAATAGAGCGGGGTGATGAGGTGCCTGCGGAACCCTGGCAAGACGGACTCCTCCATCGCCATAACAACCAGAGAGCGTGGAGGGAAAACTTCTCTGCAGTGTTGTGCAGCAAGCAAACATGTTGTCCTGTTTTGCAACAGCATTGGCTAACAGTCATTATTTTACACATTATATTAAGCAATCTCGGCCCCAGCCCCAACCCCAGCCCTAGCCCCAACCCCAGCCCCAGCCCCAGCCCCAGCCCCAGCCCCAGCCTCAACCCTCAACCTCAACCCCAGCCTCAGCCTCAACCCCAGCCCCAGCCTCAGCCCCAGCTCAACCCCAGCCCCAGCCTCAACCGCAACCCCAGCCCCAGCCCCAGCCTCAACCCCAACCCCAGCCCCAGCCTCAGCCTCAGCCTCAACCCCAACCCCAACCCCAGCCCCAGCCTCAGCCTCAGCCTCAGCCCCAGCCTCAACCCTCAACCTCAACCCCAGCCTCAACCTCAACCCCAGCCCCAGCCCCAGCCCCAGCCCCAGCCCCAGCCCCAGCCCCAGCCCCAGCCCCAGCCCCAGCCTCAGCCCCAGCCCTCAGCCTCAGTCCATTTGTACTGATGGGCATAGGAAATCAACAGTTGCCAGAGCTCTCTGATCTCACCAGGGACAAAGTCATTTCAGATACATGACCCAACTATCAAGTATAACATATTTAGACCAAAGCCCCACCCAGGAAGCAGTTTTAATTTGGTGGCAGCCCTATGGTGCTTAAATTCATTAGTGTTCCAACTACAGGAAGACGACAGCCGGTTAGTTAACTTAGGAACAAATGTTGGTTTAAGCCGCTACACTGCTCAAACGGCGTAAACACTGGGATTGAGAAATGTTGGACCAATTCTTGTCTTGTTGTGATGGTCTGTGTTTGGTTTGGCCGTGAGGCCCTCATCCATATGAGTGCAGATCAAGATGTCAGTGTTGGCCACAGGCTAAGCGGATGCTTCCCAATTTTCTATGTGAATGTGCTCTCTCTCTTTCTCTCTTTCTCTCTTTCTCTCTTTCTTCTTTCTCTCTTTATTTCTCTCTTTTCTCTCTTTCTCCTCTCTTATTTTCTTCAGTTTTCTCTTTCTTTCTCTCTTTTTTCTCTCTCTCTCCCTTTTTGATTTTCTCAGTTTTCTGTCTTTCTCCCTGTCTCTTGTTCCAGTGTTCTCTATCTCGTCTTCATTCTCAGTCTCTCCCACTGATTCTCTCTGTCTCTCGTCTCTCTGTCTCTCTGTCTCTCTTAGTGTCTCATGTGTCGAGTGCTCCGAATTAAAGCCACTATCTGTACATCATGATCGTCCACAACCTGGTACCACACCCTTGGCTGCTGGTGAAGTGAGATGTTGACTGTCAGATACAAGCCCTCCCCTGAGTATCTGTCTCGACAGATCACTGGATTCTCCTCGGATTCAGATCTGCCACCGACAGATCCGCCTGGGTTACCTCCCGTCATGTCGGAGAGACGTGTCTGTTGTGAGCGCCATGTTGCTGCCTGCACCTCCGCACCCACCCCCCCCGCCCCCCCCCCACCCCGGATCCTGCCGCCTGGCTCTCTGGGACGTCTGTGTCCCAGAGGCCCCGCAAGGCAGCATTCAGACTCTCTCAACATCCGTTAGAACCATCGCTGCTATGTTTTCCCCATTGGCGCTTGTTCAATCACCCCCATAAAGCGACGTGTGGTGAGCACACATGGCTGACCTCTGGCTGGCCGTGTGGGGCGTGGACGGCTCCTCGGGAAGGCCCCTCTGACCGGGGGCCCGGCCCGTGGGCGTGGGAGCTTTAATGGGACCGTGGAGCAACTCGGGGGTAAAATGTAGCATGACCCATTAGGAGAAAGGAGAACAATTATCTATTCAGTTTGCTGTTCTCTGGAGGGTAGACTGTGCCTGTGTATGTTGTGGCTGGGGGGGGGCAGGGGTGGGGGTCACTGTGTAACATGACGACTGTGTCTTGTGTGTTGTTTATTCCAGGCTTTGTATGCGCTGTGTTCACATGTGTTGGTGTATGTTGGTGTGTGTTGTTGTGAGATTTTGTTTGTGTGTGTGCATGGATTGGAGTATTTGTAGAGCTTTGTTTACCGTCCGTGTGTGTTTGTGTGTGTGTGTGTGTGGTTTTGAGACTTTGTTTGTGTGTGTGCATGGATTTTTGCCTTTACTGTGTTTGCATGTGTTAGTTCTGCTATGTGCCCCCCTACACACACACATAAACACACACAGAAACACCTGCACACACCAAACAGTGTACAGTAAAGAGAGTAAGAGAGATGGGAGTGTGTATGTGGGGGGGGGCGGTTGGGGTCAGAAGGCACAGAGGAGACTAGCAGGAGTGAAGCTCAGGCCATAACCAACATTAATTAACATGCATTATGAAGAATGAGCTGGCATTTTTAATTTGCGTCACTCCTTGTGCACAACCATTTTCTTCTGTCTCTCACTTTCTTTCTCTATCCCTCCCTCTCTATATATATATCTTGCTATTCTCTCTATATATAATGTTCTCTACTCTCTCTCTCTCGCTCTCTCTCCTCTCTCTCTCTCCTCGCTCTTCCTCTCACCGCCCTCTCTCTCTCTCCCTCTCTGTCTCCCTGCCTCACTCTCTCTCTCTCTCATATTTCCACTGATGGACAATTACATCGACCTGATTCCCTCCTCTGTACTAATGGAACTGTGCCGTGACATTAAAAGGTATAAATATTTAAGCGTAATCTGAAATGCGCTATGGTAATGCAGTGTTATCAGAGAAGGTTTGCTGGAGATGAGGCCACGGCCCATTTCCCCCCCGCGCTGCCGTTACCTCGTGAGGGCTTGGCTGAGGCTGAAGCTCCACACACAGCATCTGTGGCCTGGGCCTTGGAGCCCCACTCCAAGCCATGTTCAGCTGGGGGGAGGCTGGTCCAATCACAGCCCAGAGATGTTCAGCTGGGGGTAGTCTGGTCCAATCACAGCCCAGAGATGTTCAGCTGGGGGTAGCCTGGTCCAATCACAGCCCAGAGATGTTCAGCTGGGGGTAGCCTGGTCCAATCACAGCCTAGAGATGTTCAGCTGGGGGTAGCCTGGTCCAATCACAGCCCAGAGATGTTCAGCTGGGGGTAGCCTGGTCCAATCACATTCCCACGCGGAATACTATGGTGGTGGAATTAGAAATAACGTTAAAATTAAAATGGAAGATGCCATGTTTGGGGTTTGGATTGGTCTCAGAGATGTTCTTCAAGGTCCTCGGGAAGATTGAAACACTTGTGTAATTCAGGGTCAGGCCTAAGATTTGTATTGTGAAATAACCTAATTTGAATCTGGTATTTGGGAAAGATTGCGTGAGATCGGGCTGTAACAGAGATAAAGATCCGTCTTTAAAAATCCTCAAATTCCCCAGATTAGATATTAGCTATTTCTTCAGTTTTCAATTCAGATGATGTTATTTCCCTGTGAGTACAGGTATAGCTACTGATTAAACCCTGCGTTCTGTCTTAGTGGGAAGCAGGGGTCACACACAGTTCAGAGTTAATGTGAGTTTAACAGTGACTGCTTCCAAATTACATGGCTGCTGAAACTACAAACGAAGCAAGGTGTCTCCTGGGACGTGTAGTTGTGGAGTGGAACCGTATGTGTGCCTGCCTGAAAGAACTGCAGCTTTGATCAATCAGGCAGCCGGCCTCACGGTCGGTCCCACTGAGAAGGGACGGGAAACTCACCAATAAAAAACCATCAACTTGCCATGATGACATTGACTCCATAGTCCCATATGAGATATTTACATCTGATAATGTACAGATGACTCCGTTTATAAAGTATAGAGGATTTTAATATTTTGCCATATCTTTATATCTCATTCACTTTAGGCTCCATGAAAAGGAGAAATATTTGGCTTCAGATGTGTTGGTCAGTGGTGGCTGTGTAACCCTTAATCGCCCAGTGTTTGTACCCCCCCAGGCCGCAGGCCTGCCCAACTGCCGACGCAGTCCCCCCCCCCTGCCGAGGCCCCTGGGCTCCAGGTCAAAGAGCCCGAGCTGGGTGGTGGTGGAGCATCCAAGCGTATCCCCAACATCCAACACATCATCTCAACTCTCTCTGGTCTCGTTAACAAGCGTTACCGTAACAAACTCGTTAGCGACATCAAAGGGGGGGTTCTAACGCGGCCTGTTTGTTTGTAAACGACTCGCTACGTGGCGTGTTTGCACCCCGCTGCGTAGACAACACAGCACACCGAGAGGAGTTTGCATGCAGCCTGGCTCGAGAGGACTGTACCAAGCCTGTCGGCTAAAGCTGTTGACCGTCAACGGTGTGTAGGTGAGGAAGCTAAGAGAGATTTCACATTTATAGCTTGGAGTGGCCGAGTTGTGTTGCATGGCAACGTTCATGAATGATTCCACGGCTCCAGTGGTGTCTGTGCTGTCAGAGAACATGTTCCTCACCGGAGAACGTGTTCCTCACCGGAGAACGTGTTCCTCACCTGAGAACACGTTCCTCACCGGAGAACATGTTCCTCACTAGAGAACATGTTCCTCACCGGAGAACGTGTTCCTCACCGGAGAACACGTTCCTCACTGGAGAACACAATCCTCACCGGAGAACATGTTCCTCACTAGAGAACATGTTCCTCACCGGAGAACATGTTCCTCACCTGAGAAGCTGAGTGAAAAAGCAGCATGTCATGGCTCCTCTCTTCTCCACTTGTTTTTCTAAGAGAGAGATGGAGCTGCCCTGCTGTGTTTGTCAGTCTGCCTCGGGCAGGTGTGTGTGTGTGGTGTGTGGTGTGTGGTGTGGGAACCTGCTGTGGGAGTGAGGGACGTGGTTCAGAGTAGACATAAACATCTCCACATGATGTGTCTGTGTGAGTGTGTGGTGTTTGATGTGTCGGTGTGTGATCTGTGTCTGTTGTATTGGGAGGACTAGGCCGCATGGTCTCTCTCTTCTAATCTGCGTTTCTAAGTGGTTGTGAGCCATCTGATCAGATGTTGTGACAATCTCGCTCGCGCTCATCAGCGCGCGCGCGTCGCGCGAGCGCACGACGCGCGCGCGAGCGCGAGCGACGCTCATCTCTCGCGCGCGCAGCGCGCGAGTCGCGCGCGCGCGCGCTCGAGCGAGCGCGAGCTCGTCGCGCATCGCGACGCGGCGCGCCGCTCGCATCAGCGCTCGTCCCTCCTCCCTCTCTCCTCTTCCTTTTCTTCTCTTTCATGTACTACAACATTTCCCTTTCTTCTTTCATACCCTCCCTTTTTCGCTTCATTCCCCTCTTCCTGTCTCAGACACAGGCACATGCACAAGCACAATTTCAATCAGACCGCAAGGAGATGATCGGTTTCTCAAAGAATAAACTATTCATATTGAACGTTTCCCTTAGCTGCCGTTTTGGTCTCTGGTTGCAAACAATTGAAGATTATGAGGAAATAGTAAGCTGCTTTGTCTTGTAGCCGGAGCAACCAAGAAGCTTCTCTGTTGATACGTGTTGATGTTAAGGGAAAGCTGATAATGATGTCTTTCTGAAATCGACTTGATCAAATAACTCAATGTTGTTTTATTGTGAGATTGATCCATGTGAGAGGGTGTTGGTAGTGGCGTGTGTAGGGGGGGGGAGGGTGCTAACCGACGACTATCCAAGATGTCTGTCACCATCGGGCCACCCTGATTGGGTGTTGGGCCGTTGCCGTGGCACCCATGTCAGCATGTTAGTCGCGTGTCACGCCAGTTGCCTCGGGAGATCCTGGCGGTCATGGGAAAACGGGTGCCAGGGTGTCGTGGCAGACGTTGTGCTGTCCAAGTCTGACAGCGAGGACTTCCTGTCGGGAGGGGGGGGGAGGGGGAGGCAGGCACTAGCCCCTAGCCACACTTACAGTAGAGGTTTCCTTCCAAACATTCAGATTCATGTTTGTCAGATCGCCGTGCCTTTCCTCTCTATGAATCTGCCTGAGATCAACACACATTTTTCAAGTTAGCTTGGAGCATGGAGATAGGTTGACCTAACCCTATATAATGGTAGCTTAGCCTACTGCTCCAGATTCTGATAGGACAGGCCATCTGGACACTGTGGTGCAGCTCTGTACACTGCACAGGACCTCTGACTGGCTAACCGCAACCCTGCCCTCCCCAACACTTCACACACACACACACCAGCACACTCGTACGCACATTCACACACACCCGCACACTGTAAGCACATTCACACACACACACACTCTCACACCAGCACACTCATACATGCACATTCACGTACACACACAGCACACTCGTACATGCACATTCACACACACACACACACACCAGCACACTCGTACATGTA